>JACXIV010000035.1:3734921-3777267 GCA_014737475.1 Bombus confusus
TTGCTTTTAACGGTATTGGTTAAAATTTATTTAAATGATATAAAGTGAATAAATTACACACATTATAGATTCATGCACGTTATAATAACATTTTCTTAAATTGTATAAAGTAAAATATGATGTAGGTAACCAGAAATTTTTATTCATCATTGTAAGATAGTTTACATTACTCTCTTCAGAATCATTTACAATTGCTTCGAATGATCCTATCTCTGAGCGTAAAAAAAAATAATAATTCATCGGCTGTCGTTAATACGTTTGGTCGTAATTTTCGTTTGATCGTCGAATTTCTGTGAGTATCCATAGCTGTTGCATCTGCCTGTTCGTGTTCATACATGGGTTTACTGTTACTGTTACTGTTACTTTCATGTAAATAACTAATTCCGCTTACGTTGTTGCACGCGCGTAACACGATAGCTCGGTGAAAGAAGACAAAAAGGAGGGGCTAAATCGTGTGTAAGAAGATTACGTGGAATAGAAAGGACCACTGGTCAAAAGGTATTGGATCCGTGGAATTCTACATCGTGATTGGTTGATGCCTCGCGTGGGATCTTGCAATCATCCTTATAGATCGGAGGATCGTCGACCCGTCCTGCAGTTTGCAGATCACGAAGATTCTTTGACGGTCGTATCAAAGTGTTAGAAGAATGTTTGCGATAATCTGCGTTTTCAACGCTATCTCGTACGTGGCAGCTTCGGAGACAGTAAGTCCTTTGCTTATTTCCGGCAATTTGCATCTTATTATTTTAACACGTTAGAGCTTCCACATCTGTTCTAATGATGGATTTCAGATCGTTGTTTTTAGTATCATAAACATACTGATTCTTTTCACGCAGATCAATATTGGCTTTCCTTAAACTTATCTCTCTTATCATAACATTTGAATCCTAATCATTATCCGAGTATATATACAGAAAATGTTGGTATCTCAAATATTTTGGATCTTCGATAATAAAATTCAAATCTTTCGAGGAACATTGAATCGCGAGCAGAGTTTTACTCGATAAGACTAAAAAGAAATAACAATTCTCTAGAAACTGTTTCTCATCGGATCTTCACGCTCGATTCTACAGCGAATTTGACAAAATTCTCCCGGTAAAGATCTCACACGCGCAATACACATTTTTCGCACGTGCGAAAATCTTCGCTTGCATTCTCCGAATCGCTCTTTATTCGCTACCAAAACAACACATTCGTCGGTTCTTAATCACTTGTCGTCTACGAGAATTCTCATTCTCACGGTTTTTAAATTTCGATTTACGTATTAACAGGCAAAGTAATAATAGAAAAGTAATATTTGAACTTTCGCTACTGCGTAACTACTATAATTTCAAGCTAAACTCGTTGATATTTTCAAATGAAGGAAGAAAACATTGATCTGTGAAATTTTCAATTTTCCGGTACGCGATAGTAACGCAAATAGAAATGCAACGAAAGAAGAATAACGCCTGTTCAGGGGGCACGTTGGCATTTGCATTGACACATATCGAGCAGAAAATCGTTTGACGCTCTATATGTAGAAAAGAGAAAGTTACTATGTAGGCATAATAGCTGTTTAAAGTAATTCAACGCACCTTCTCGTACGGATAATTCTACCCGCATTTGCCACTTTATAACGTGTGGGATTAACTTTATCGTATCTTCCGTTTATAGCACGGTTCGAGTGTCAAAACATACTATTATAAGAAGAGCTTCAGCGAATTAAAATGCTACAAAATTTCATCGAAAGTTGGTTTCCCTCCATACTACGATGGTTAAAAGTTGTTTTATCGTCGCTTTATACGTCGACAAATCAATATGTTATTCTACGTCATTACATATTATTCGTTTAAGTAAAAATGGTCTAAAAAATGATATGGAGACTCGATAATTCAATTTAAATCTGTTATTTCAGGTGATCCTTCAACGAATGAAGCGTCAAAATGATCCTAGTGAAGGTGGTCGTGTGATAGACAGTATTTTTAACGTGAGTATTTAATCTCTCTTAAGCTTCTCGGTGATCCGATAAAAATTGATTTTAACGCTTCAGATTCCGATTACGGCGATCAAGCAAACAGCAGCCGCGGCGCAAACCTTCAGCCCAGAAAATTCTGAGGCCATCGATAGTATCTTAAAGGTATATTTATATTCAAGTGACTTGTATAACACGTAACCCTCCGTAAGTACAATTTTCGTAAAAATCTCTAAAATATAGTTCTTTTCTTTTTTACTTTCTTCAAACATTCTGCTTTCGCGTAACACGCTCTCGATACAACACAGTTCGAATTTTTCTGTTTTGATGTTATCCGTGCGTTATTCTAGCAGTTTCTTCGAAATATAAATCTTTCTTTCTTGTTCATAGATCCCCGTTTCCACCTTAGAAGCTGTTGGGACTCTGGTAAAACAGACGTCTGAGCAAAGACGCCAGAATGCCGAAGAGTTACAACGACTACGCCAAGAAAGAAGAGAGAGAATATTAGCTCAAAGGGAACGACAGAGGTTCCAAAGAGAGCAAATTCAGCAACAACGTTTCAAACAGCAACAAATGAAGAGAAACGTTAAGAACAATAACAAAGATCCCTTCGGTTTAAACGCATTCTCCTTCCTGGTTAGTAATCATGGCATCTTAGGTAGTATTCAAGGTCCGTTTGGCGGGTACAGTGGAAATGGTGGTGGACATGGTGGTCATGGTAGTCAAGGTGGTCACGGTGGTCATGGTGGTCATGGAAATCAAGGTATACATTTACTGGTATCGAGTATGTATCTGTACTGATTGTCTAGGCAAAAGTGAAATTCCTGAAAGAAATTAACGAAAAAGGGAAAGACGAAGGTACATGTGCGATACCTTTAACTATTAATCGAACGATTGTAACGGGAGATTTTTTACAAAAAGGCGTGTTTTTCTGTCGTTAACAAATTTCTTAAAATCGAGGCAATATGAAAGAATCGTGAATTGTGAATCTTACGCCAAAACTTTTCTTGAAGTATCTGCTGGTCTTAACACTAAACCTACCATAGAGGTAAAATTGACCGCTTTCAAATTTCTACACAAATTTTACCATATTTAAACGTTATCATAACGCTTCCTAATCTATGACTTTTACAATATTATACAATATATTCTTCGGTATCTATTTCTAGTTTGCTTTTTTTTCTAAGAAAAATTTGTAGTCTGTCCTGCCTATCGCGAGCGGCCAATAAATATACAAGGTAGGTTTAGTGTTAAAGTACAAATTTTACGGAAATGATGGAGAATATATCCTAGAAAATTTTGCAAAAAATTCTATTGCAGCTTTCGATGAGAATCATTACATAAAACCAAAGAATGGTATGCCGCTTTTTTACCATTTATCTACTTGTTTATGAGCGTTGAAAGCTTCGTTTGTTTTCTGAATCAATCGGTATAACTATAAAAGTACAGATGATTCGTATAAAAATCTTTATAGGTATCCATGGAGGACAGGGAAGTACAGGTGGTTACGAAGTCCACGAAAACATAGAAGAAGATACAAATTATTCCTGGCATGGGATCACCGCTGGGTTTGGTACGTTATCTGGCTCTCGACCAACTAGCACGCACATTTCCATACAAAACAAAATCGCCCCGAAAGATAAAAGACCAAACAAGTATTACGACGATTTTCGAATACAGAACAAAATTGCTCCGAATAAAGAAAATAGATTAGACTATGAAGATGATCCTCCACTGCAGAACAAGATTGCGCCTAAAAGCAACAGGATATCGTTTCAATCATAGAACAAATTCATCAAACAGTGAAATAAATTCGATCTTTTAGTTTTCGATCACGCGTAACACACACTGTCAGTTATACTCGTAAATAAGTATTAGGAATTAGGACATCAGCTTGTGGCATTTATTGGAAGAAACAAATTTTACTTTGTCTAATATTTTACGTTACAAGGCTCACGTGACGCAATCGAAATGCTAGATTTATAATAAGGTGAGTAGAATATAGAATAACAACGATGAAATGTATTCGATTTTCACGCGATCTTATCAAATGTCCTAATACCTATTGCACATACGTGCGTATGTATGTCTAGCAGTGCGCGTTATTTGAAATGTTCTTCCATTGTAAAGCAAAAAGTGGCATCGAAGAGCAGCAGAGTATCGTTTTGGTCGTAAAAGAAATGAAAAGCGAAATGAATGTAACTTTCCAAATTTTCATGACGTATTGTATAACGTATATTTACTTTTATATATGACACGCTTGATAACAGCTGTTGGCCGATAAGTTTGCGAGTCACATTGCATCGTTTATGCGGATAACGAATGACAAAATGTCGCAGCTTAGAGAAAACCAGAGTTGTTAAAACAAACTGCAATTTCATCGTTGCAACGATAGTTGGCGAACGAACGACAGTGACTCATTAGATTTTCACGACAGCTGCGCTGTTTGAACCACGAATCTCGAAGTCACGTATGTACCACGAAAAATTCCCTGGCTACTACGCGGAATGTTAAAATGCCCGAGTCAATCCTGCGATACGGAAAACATTTCGAACGTAACACCTCCCATGAATAACGAAAAGATGCGAGCATAAGCAAGCAAGCCGTGTATCCATTGTGCATTCGAATAAAATTCAACTTGATTTTGTATATAATTGATATTCCACTGTGCGCACCCTAGTTATAAGATAAATATTAAACGAACGAAAATGAATCTCAGTATCGGACGATAGTTGGATTTAATGAATAATCGCGTGACCGGTAGTCTTGTTTTTTATTTATATGGCTCGGGCGTCATAAGCACATAAATGCGTGTAAAATAATAATCAGTCCACGAATTAACGTTCAATCGATTCGCAGTTATCGATGTATTAGCATATGTATGAATACAGCGTTGGCAAGGTTGAGTGATTCATATGATCGGTTTCGTTTACGATTTACCACATCTAACATTCAAAGGAATCAATCTCAGAAATTGAAAAAGTACTTCCAAGTAGTGCACGAAAGATTTTTAAGCCTTTTACTGTACCGAACTGTGAATTAAATACCGCAAACGTATACATGGCTAGATCATTGACATTCTAAAAAGTATTGCAAGCGTTGACGTTGACAACGATTATGCCGCTTTCGAAAACGGAAGTTCGTCGAATCACAAAATAGAACCTTGACGCTTGAACCGTAACTTTGGATTTTTATAAACCAGTTTCTCATTCGAGCAAATACGGAGAATTTTAAAATAGCTTCTGACATTAGAATACTATTAGTCATGTAATTTTATGTTTTTAGATATTTATTCGAGGAATTATGTTTACGTTTGATTCAACTTTGATCTGCCGTATTAACGTCTAGTTTTCCTCCATCTTGTTATATTTCTAATTAAGATCGTTTTAGCGTCATCCGTCTATCTCGTCAGAAAGATAATCATTTACAAAAACCTTTGCTTCTTCTTCAGCCATCTGTTGAGTCATTTTAGCGGAAATTTCACTATCACGCAAGTGCATAGTTATTTCACGATTGCAGCATTTCCTTTCGTTAAATTGTGAAGAAATTGCGAATTCTTTAACCATGGACAGGTTAATTAGTCATTTATTTTTGATGTGAAACAATCAAAGTTTCCAAGGCTAACTTAAAAACGAAAACAATAGATGAAAAAACCTTGTGAAAATATTTGAATTATTTTCTAAAAAGATACGATACATTTTTTACCGCATCGACTAGCTATCTTTTACTATAAAAAGATATTAAATTATTTTCGTTAATAAATCGAGGAAGAATTCGTGCATTAAGGCGTTAAAAGCCTATTAAAACTCCTGCTGAACTTCTCCCATTTGTAAAAATAAACAACGTACGATGCTGTCTTTTCGAGGATATGCTTGCTAATTAAGGCAACTCACCGAAACTTATACAAATGGCATGGAGACTGAAGAAGGAAATGAATGCGTAGTGATTGTATTCAGATTGTCCTTGACCCTGGCGCAATCATAGTTCATTCGGTAGACAATCGTCGATAAACTCGCATTCGCAAAGCGAGTTGCTCGCTTACTTTTTAAGTCTACGTCAGACTTTATCCCTTCCCGACGAGAAGGTGAGCCACAGATGTCTTCGAGGTCTTTTTAGAAGTCCGTAGTAAATGCGTTAGGTAGCCAGTTGTGCGACTCAGTTGAAAGAAAGATGCTGTACTGCAAGGTTGTTCTAGTGTTCGTAGTCAGTCTAATTGCATTGATCAGCGGGATGCCTCAAAATAACGAAAATGACCAGCAGAGTTCATTCTCGGTAAGTTTTTCGCTTTAATGAATTAATAATGAAGATTTTCATTGTATTTCTCACTGAGAACAATTCACGTTTACGTTTACGTTTGCGATACGGACGATTGTAAGACAGCAATTTATCGAATTTTGCATTGCAACTTAGCTTGGAATTTTGAACGAACAAGTGAAAGTTTAATTGGCGATTCGCGTAATTGGTGTATTTAGAAATATGTGAAAAAAATACTTCGCAAAAAAAAAAAAAAAAAAAAAAGAATAGGAATAGAGATTGAAAAAAATTGCCACTTTTTTATTGAAAAGTTTCCGTTCCTATTCGATATCAATGTTTACAAAACGATTAAAAATAAAGAATTTTCTCTCGCGCGAAAACAAAATTATTTGGTTATTCAACCAACGGATATAATTAGAGATGATAATCGAAGCTGTACGGCATTTGCAGCCTTTGCACACGGTTAATTGTATACGTAATGAATTGTTTTGCAAACTATGTATGAGCAAATAGCTGTAAGCGAGCAGCTTTCAAATATTTCTAAGTATAACGTAACAATAATTAGACGACGCGCCACGACGTCCATTGAATCTTTTTGTTCAAACGGTCATAAATGATGACGAATGAATGACGGTGAATAGAATGTATAAAAAAATTTAGTGAAAAGGGGAGAGTACGGGTCACTGATGGCGGAACAGTATTAGGTAATCAGCAAACGCAACCACGATCAGGAAAAGGATTGCGGAAGTACAAAACCGAGTTAAATGTTCGCGATGGTTATATGATTGCTGGAAAATAGTGTTTAAATTTACAAATAATTGTAGCGAACCAAGGACTAAGTTAAAGTTTGTTATCAAGCCGACAATTTAGTCAATTTATACAAATATCGAATAATCATAAAAAAAACTTAGAAAATATACAGGTGCTATAGAAGCAAATTTCACCGAGCTTCTTATCGCTGTAATTATACAAAGATATTAGGTAAACTGCCAATTTCGATGCACCTATAGACTAGTTAGTAAAGATGTATACAATGTACTGTACGTAATATTCAAAACTATACAATTTCCAATGTACAGTATTCGCCATAATATTTGATAAACAAACTAAATCTCTGCATAGATCCTCCAGCTGAATTCGTAAAGATACGAATTTACATATTCCACCGTTAAATTATCTTATTTGGTACTTTTCCATTCTTCAAGATATGTTTAGACGTATAAAATTCTCCGCATATTTCATCTATTAAGTAAAGTTATATTGAGGTATATTATCCGGGTTGTTCAGTCAAATAACAACTAAATGCTTTAAATAGTACGAAGAGAAACAAAAAAACACGACGCAATTTTAGTTTACACTTTAATACTTTAACTACAGACAGCAGCATAAATATTCGCAGTCTAATGAAAAAGCAATGAAAAAACATCTCATTATTTCTCCGCAGCTTCCATTTGTTCAACTTACAAATGGCGGAATCCGATTCAATTTGGGCGGCTATCATGCCCAAGCTGGACTCGGTGGTTTACTTGGCGGAAGCAGTGGACTTCACGCTAGCGTCGGAACACCCTGGGGTGGCCATGCGTCCGCTGGTTTGGGTGGTGCAGTGGATGGCAACAATGCAAATCTTGGCTAGTATAATTTCATCGACACGTCTTTCTCCTTTTGCGGTAGAACTCGTAAATCTGTCGCAATAAACGTTTACACGAATTCCATCTATTTGAAGGAAACTTTAGTTGGTGCTCGATTAATCCGTCAAGTGGCAGAAACGAGTCAAATTGTCATTCGGATTGCCAACCTCTTGATTATGATTCTTGAATATGATTCTTTTATTTTTATAGATTCCCTAATTTCATAGGTGCCGCTACTTTCTACTAAAAGTAATTTGTATTACGATTATAACTTTTCCAGTTTCGTAATCAAGATCTTTATGCGCGATGTTTGCATACACGTAACATTCTATTTTAATACGTCACTAAACGATAAACGTTGAATTACCTAAGCGATAAATCCATTTGTTTTCCATAGAACTGACCTATTGTTCTCGTGTATCGCGTCTTCTTTTCGACCATCTAAAAAAACAATTTTCCTCGGACGATGGAAGAGAAATATTGATATTGCGAATTGAACCCCATTATGTAAACGTGAACTATAACATCAGCAAAAAATCATACATAGTTAAAAGTCAGCTCCTGTTATATGAACTCCAACTACATACTTATATGACTTTTTTATGTCGACAGATTCTCAGAAATTTATCGTATCATAAATATACTGCGAGTCGACCTCTGGACTTCAGTTTTTTTTTTTCCATATAAAAAGGCGAAATAAAAAGTTCATGCAGTGAATCGATCAACAGGAGGAGGTCTGTACGCGAGAGCAGGCCTTGGAAACGGAAGACACGAAGCTGCAGCGGGATTAGGCGGCTTGATCGACGGAAGTGGAAGGTCAGGGCCTGGACTCAGAGGAGAGATCTTCGCCAACACGGGAGCCCATGCGGTTGGAGCATCAACTGGGATTCCTAAAACAGGCCCAAGCGACAGACGGGACGATGGAAATAATAAACCAGGTGAAGATGGTGGCGATAGAGGGCAACCAACCAGAGGTCATTCGAATATTCAAGTAATCGCTCGTTCTGGAAATAAGAAAGAAAAAGTGTTGGAGGTGCGTTAAATTATTATTAATTGTTCATTGGGTCGTAATTAAGATATTCGCTATCAGAGTTACAAATGTGCGACGTTTTAAAAGTAATTCAGATTACATTGTAAAGCGTGAGATAAAGAAATATATACAAAATGTGTGCACAAATTTCCTGGCAAATAAATCCACTTTATATTCGTATAGAGGAATAATTGATTCGTAGTGTATATATAACTGTACAGTAGTACGTATTTATTGTAGGGTTTTCTTTTATTCGTCACAGTACTGTAGCTAATATTAATTAACGATTTTTTAAATATCGCTTTTGCAATATAAAATGAGAGGTTGACGTGATCGGGTAGTCTTGCACACCACGTTATATAACCGACGTGCTTCGTTAAAGAAAAAGAAAAAAGAAGAGAAAAGTATAATAAATCTTAGACGGTAAATATATTATACGAAAGTATGATATAAGAAACAGAATATGATTTGTGGTGAACGATTGGCAAACAAATTACGAAGTGTTAGTTTATGAAGGGTCAAATTATCGTTAATTTGTAGACAGTGGCTGTACCGGCAGAATCTCCAGAAGCTTTTAAGCAAATTGATTCTTCGTCGAAAAAAGAGGTAAAACACAGTTGAATTAATGGCATCAATTTGAAGGTCGTTGCTCTTATACCGAATTAATAATCTGTAAATACGATTACGTCAGATACAAGAAGCATTAAGCGTTAAACCGCTATCTATCGACGAGATTAACCCTGTTTTGTCCAGCGAGACGAATGATATACGCGTTGGTGAGAACAATCTCGGTTAATTAATGATCTTAACTCATTAAGGATCAACCAATGGTTTATCATAATGTTATAATTACGTCGCTTTCTTTACGTTCCATAAAGTCAATGTGAAAAAAATAACCACGCTAAAAATATCGAAGGAATCTTTAGAATTCTCGTTCACAGTCACGCTGTTCGAAAATAGAATTTCATAATAAAAGTTGATGGAAAAAAGATCGCTGATAAAATACTGCGTCGACGTAACGTTGCTCCTTAATGGATTAAGACAGCATGAGACAACGTCCACGACACAACGCTTTTTATACATTTGAGATCTATTTTCTAGTTCGGCTAACGAAAGTACTTCCTCGTCACCGTAGAAGAAGGTTATGGGAATCGAAGAAGCAGGTTGATCAAGAGCATACAGCTCCGATAGAACCGATAGAGAATGCCGATTCACATGTTCAAAAGCGTCAAGCGATTTATTATTCAGACCCTGCACCTACACGAAAAGCAGTGGTAATGAAAACCAATAAAGGTTTTTACGACGACATATTTCAGGTAAAATCTTTATTTTTTATTTATTATTTATTTTTCTATTCAAAAGTGTTCGGGCACTTGTTTGTTTTTTACACAAAATGAATTTTGATTACTTCAATGATATTATATATATATAACTAGCATAGCCGTATAATAAAATATCATAACGCGATTAAATTGATTTTTGAGAGCCAATACGTAATACTAAGACTGGCATTTGTAATTGTCGGATCTCGTAACGCTATTCTGCCACTTGCTAAACTTTTTATCTTTGGATTCTTTCATTTTTAAATTATAAATTGCATTATGAAGATATCTTTCAAATAGGATAGGATGGGACGTTGATGCAAACAGTGATATCTAAATAATAAATTTATAGGGTAAACAGTAATACATAGCGCTTCTGTATTATTTAATATGTAATTTCAATTTATAATCTGTTAATTCCAATTATTAATCCATCAACGTCAGTATGTTCGCATAATTAGAAAGAAGGGTAGTATATGATGTAACGAAGGAATTCTTCATTCATTTAAGTGTTTCCTTTTCACAGATACCGATATCAACGCTGAACGCTGTTAATCAGTTGTTGAATAATAATGCCGGCTAAGTAATGACGTTGTGTTGCGTCAATTTCCTAATCTTCATACACGCTTTTTACATTGTAAGATAGTGGTCAATTAGTGGCAGCGGAAGTGACTATCCATTAATAACAGATATTGATGCGTTGTATTTAATTTGTCGGAGTTTTCTTAATAAATTATTCTAAACTGAACTCTCTTTCACTTTTTATTCCCAACACTCTGGATTCACACTGCGTTAATAAATCCATCGAAAATAATCTATTTCATTCTGTAAACGTGAAACCTATTTGTGGTATCGTGAAATAATCATGTAAAACTCGATGAACTTGTAAAGAGTACGAACTGCAGTACAGGTAAAAGTAAAAACGCTGACGGGCTAGAAAGGATGAGAGATCCTCATGGGTCATCGAGCCGTTGAAAAGGGATGCTTTGGTGGAGAAAGGAGTTGCTGTTAGATGACACGAGACATCTATTTAGTTGCCCCAGTTGCAATATATTAATTAATTAGGAAATAGTTTTAGTTAAATAATTATAGCTCTCTGTTCTGTCATTCGTAAATAAATATACGAAATAAAATCCCTATATTGTTAAATAGTTGCTCCTTTCCCAAGCGTGTTCCCAAGTGAAGAGTTATCAATTGCGAAAATTGTCGTTATCTTGCTTTTAGGCGTTCGTATTCGATAAAAATCGCAATTACGTTATGTAAAAGGCAATATCTGAGTGTGTTTAACAATTTCGTGAAACGTACGAATAATAATAGTAACGATGTTTGACAAAGCCAAGGTCAAGTTTTTCAATATCAATGCTAATTTTTGAACAATGACAGCTATTACAAGGTATTTACTATTAATGGTCAAACAGTGTGATATAGACCGGCTGATAACTATTTATATAAATATGAACGAGACTACGGAAAAGCGAGTACTTTCGAGTAGTTGCTTTCTGCATTTTCGTCGCAAAGACATCCGGAAGAGCATAGCTTGCCAATATGAGAGTTGCACCGCCTTTATTCCTCTCTTGTTTCCTGTTTGGGTTGTTGGTCACAGCAGGCAATGGCCAGGGGGTAAGACTTCTCTGAAACAATATAGTTACTATAACGAAGACAGTTATAAATTCTATTTCGAAATTTATGCGTTGTTTCTTTGTAACGCTGCATAAGAACACTGTCATTGTGATATATTGATATTTCAGGTCAGTGGAAACAATAATGGATTGAATGTCCTTTCTGCTCTACAAGGTAATGGTACCACTCTGTTTAATCAATAGGATAGTATTATTTATGAGCTGCTTCTTCGTAAAGCGATATATGTATCTCGTTGATATTGTTGGGTGTAACATTTATTAGCTTGACGCATATGGAACGTCGTTTCTTCAAAAACGTTCGAATTTTACGGATCGATTTTACTACCTATGATATTACCTATGATATTTTACAACCTATGATATTTTATAACAAATGTTAATTCAACTTTACGGATGCTTATAAATATTGAAATTTAAATGTGTAGAAATATACAAAAGCTAATAATATACGGGAATGTGCCGAATATTCAGATAAACTACTAGTTATGACACGTGTCTCTGTTTAGATACTACTTCTTTAATGGTATTCGTAAAAATGTAAATTTAAATAAACATCCAGCCAATTTATACGCTTTTGTGTATTACAAACCGCGAAAGCACCCGTATAGTTATGAACGATGATATTCGAACAGAGTCATAATTGGATTTTGTCAAGTTAGTTAATAAGCAATAAATTAGGCAAGAGAACTGTCTTAAACGATTTTGTAGGCCTTAGTAGCTCACAATCCGGAAGTAATAATGGAAGCGGTGCCCCGAACCTCGCTGATAGTCTCTCTACTATCCTTGGACCTCTTTTGGGTAGCTCTGGTAACGCAGGTAATGGCTCTTACTCTGGCTCTGGCCCTTTAAATGGAGCCTTTTAATAAACTATCGAATTATAATCAAAATTGAAAAGAAATTCTAAGCTTTTGGTGCATGAACGAAATTCTTAATGTTAGTGCGATTTTCAAAATACTTCGGAAAAATAGTAAAATCAAAATCTAATACAATAAGTTATCTTGTATCACGTTTAAATCGCAGCGTAGGGTTTTACTATTATTTAATGTTAAATACAAAATAAATAAGTTAGTGTTTGCAATAGATATGAATAACGTTATTTATGATAATATTATTACAGGATGATAATATTAAAATAAAATTTAATTTCTCTTCGTAATTAACTTTAAAGAAGTTATATAAAAGATCTCAACTAATACGTTAATACAATATTAATGTAATGTTTCATGATCGCATCTATTACTGGGTATCTCCCTAGGCAACGTCATCGATAGCCTGAACAATGTCTTGAACAGTCTTCAAACCATTTCGATCGGTTCACTACTTAATGGTATATTATCAGGAAATCTTTCATCGCTCGACACATTACTTGGTTCTGTAATACAACTCTTACAAAGCTTACCTATAGTTGGCCCACTCATAGTGCTCCTATCGCAAGTATTAAATGTAAGTTTCGTATTATCCTTCGTAATTTTGTAATTTTCGTATAATCTTATTAAATAGTGCTTTTTAATGTTATTCACTTTCATCATTCTTATTTTGATAAGGAAAAATGATGTATTTTCTCTCGAAAGCGTGTTTTCGTTAACAAATACGACATTGCTCACAAAGTGTTTGCAATACGATAGCCAACCTTTTGCGGCTACTCTATTGCACACTAATTGCAACGAATTCACAAACTGTTATCGAAATCTACCAAAATATTTTACATATGTAGTGCGGTGTATTTCGTAACTTCGAAGAATTACAATCATCCATGAAAGTCTTCGCACTTATATCTTACAAAAATGGTCATTTTTATTTAAATAAAATACACAAGATGTAGCCATATACATATTTGGTTTTTATCATATATAAAACAACAATAAAACGGTGAAAAGATACTTCGCAATGAAATCTTGTAGCTATTCTCTTCTACTAAAAATGGCCATTTTATCGAGTGCACGAGGAGTTTTTGTGAATGACCGTGTGTTTCACGAATATGTTCACGAAAAATATGTAAAACGAACGACGATGTGATGTTGAATTATTCATAAACACCAGTGAGTACGCACCTTAACTATAATTTTTGTTTTTGCATGTTTCAGATTCCATTAACTCTCGTCGCAAGTATAGTCGCTTTATTACTCGATCTCTTGCTGGTCCTCTTGAACATAACGAGAGCTGCAAGTGGTTGATGAGTGTCTTACAGATTAACATTCGTACGATTAAATATGGATATGCACATTCAAATAACAAATTATACATGTTACGATAAAACATGCATTTTGGAAAATAAAATTGCACCTCAGAAGTGAAAAATGAAAAATTTTCTCACCTATTATCCGTCCTAATATCTCTTTGAGGACAAATCGTTCAACATCAACCCTTTAATTCCTATAACTCAGATCGTGATTGTGACGTAAACTTTACCTTCTTCTACTCCTATCTTTACTATAATACAAAGGGAACAGGTTGCAGGAGCTTATTTTAAAATATGTATAAAGTGCGTTGGTTTCGTTAATTTCTATAATAAACGATACAGTGGTACGCGAAAGTGTCCGAATACTTAAGCAAAGAAACCTTCTATAAATATTTTATGCGAATTCGCGGAATTTGTTGTAATTTCATCGCTACTGTAATAACATCTATCATGATTATATCAGTGAAATTCTAAAGAAATTTGACGATAATAAATATATACAAGCTTCCAGATATTTATCACAAGCATGCGCTTCGCACAAAGAATTTATATATTCGCACAAAGTAGTTACATATACTTTGTCACCAAAGTATTCGAAACGAACAATTACTTATTACGTTAATAAGTCACAATGTTTTTGAGCCACGTTCAGCGCTAATTCTGTGTTTAAAACTACTACGTATGCATATGTGTATTAATTTTTTGCTAAGTGCACATTTACAGTAAGAAAGTTGTAACATCTATATACGTGATCAGACTGATTTCAAATTCTATCAATATCAATGAAATTTCCAAAAGTTTGCTGTAGTACCCATAACGTGTTCACGAAAATCTTGGTAAAAATAGCGGTAACTATATAAGTGTTTTTATGATCCACTGACGTATTGCGGAGGAATTTCACGTATGATATCGTTAATGTTACTTTCGTCGATAATAGCTTTCGATCGTTGAATGATTTTTCTTTTGATATCGAATTATTCGATTGCAAATGAGCTTTCGAAGAAGCATGTACATACAAAGTCGACGGCCGTCTGTGTGCCGTGTTCCTACATCGTGAAGCAAATCGAAAGAGAAAGTGAGTGTGTGTCGTAAGAGCGTAAGCCGACTTTATAGCCGACTACAACGTAATGCGTTAGTCGTTGGGTGACTGCGATACAAGGAACATCCTTTCAGATAAATCTTCATTTCTGTTTTAATTATCTTCGTTTCGTACACGGTAAAACGATTTTCTGACAAGAGATACAAGAAAAACCGCGTCGTGAGTACACTTCGGCGACAAAGTATCGTCACTTTCATTTAAGAAAGTGGAGTTACTAACGACGAAGAAATTTTCTTTGCAGGACTACGATGTGGAGGAGTCTTGAAAAACGAAGAACCTTGAGATTTTGTCTTTTGATGCTTGTCTGTCGGCTCGATTTATCGATCGGATTACCCGCGGAACAACCAACCAGATTTACGTTAAATACGGCAGATGCGAATTCGAGAAATGTCGCTGCAAGGACGATATCTAATTACGCGCCAGGCAAGGTGAGTGCGTTTGTAGTTTTTTTAAATGAATCTCACGAAGAAAGGCTACTGAGCATTTTTAGTATAGAAGGAGTTTCAAATTCTTTGAATAAATTACTCAAATATAATCTAAAATATGTACACAAGTGAAAATGAGGAAAAGATGTTGTATAAAGTTTCGCTGTAAACGTTTTATTATAAAATTATATGCAAATATCGAACACAAAGTGAAATACAGATTTATTATAATAATTGATGCTATATTTTCAAACAGAAGTTTGAGTATTCTAAGCAATCGCTATTATTCATATTAACTATCTGTCACTACGAATTATCTTGATCGCATCTTGGCCAAAGAGTATGATATCGTGTACATCATAAGATAAGATTTATTTTTCGTAATGCGTAATTTAATTACAGCTTTGTAATGAAGCGTTTAAAGCTATATTCTATATCGTTTACTTGTTCTTCTTATTTCCACTTGCACGGATTAATAGTAGATCGTACAGATTGTCCTATATTTATTTATCCAGCATAATTTTAACGCTATAAAAGTAGTATCGTATATATGCGATAGTAGTAAAGACACTCGTGACATTCAAAGATTGCATTAAGATTAGAAAGTTTGGTATGGAATAGCGGCTAGGTCAAAATTGTATTTCGGTTTTTGTAGGAGATGTTAGGCCGTGTCGCGGACGCGATAAGAATCGGCACAGGCAGATTCGTGAATTCCGTCATATTGGCCCGAAACATCATAGCCAGTCGGGCGCAGGTAATTGGCGCACTGACTTTGATACCACGTATCATCAACTTGTCTCCCATTCTAATAGGCTTTTAATACCAGATCGATGTAAAAATTCTATCGATTTCTTCTCTAACGGTGCCTTCAGGCAATCAATGATATTGTCGATATTTCTGTCAATAGTTCTCATCAAAAATACGATTTGTCACTAAATATTGACGATATTATCGATTGTTTCAGGGCACTGAAGAAAGAAAGAACTCATTTGCCTCAAATAATCAAACTGAAATTTAATTAATAACCTTCAATTTGATATTATAATCGTCATTTATGATCTCTTCGTCTCTTCGCCTATCTCATCTCTCTAATTCATTTATTCCATTGTTATCGAAACTGTTTCATTTCTGTTATTGAAACACGCTTTCAGTCCAATCGCGATCTAATTTTCAGTACTCTGATCATTCTTCCTGACAAAAGGTTCGTCTGGATCTTTACAAAAGCTGGGTCAGTGAATGATTCGTTTAAATGTCTACAAAACTACCGCTGTGTCTCGGTAGAGACGGAAAAAGTATAAGACATATACGTCGAATAAGTCGATTCATCTCTCGATAGAGTTTCATCATTTATCGCGAGGCTATCTTTTTTTCTAATCGCATGTGGCAATAACGAATAACAAATCAACCCGACTCGAAGGAAAATCGAGGTTGAATCGCGCGTAGAACTCGGCTAATTAGCTCGAGAACCGCGATAGTCCGCGAAATATGTCTTAGTATATAGGAAAATATCACTGGAACGTTCACCTAACACTCATGCAATCATTAAACTGAAGGATTGAGAAATCGTAACAGACTCCTAGCAGGTATAAAATATTCAAACGATAAACACGCGTCATATCCTTTATGGAACAGGCTTTGGCCAGCGAGACACAGAATACCATGGCCACGGTAGTGGTGCAGAAATCGGTGGCCTTGAACTACGAACCAATATCCTCGGCAACGACCCAGTATCCCCCAGTAACGAACACTCGACCAAACGCGCGCGAGACTGTGAGACTGGAGAACGAAACTGCGCAAGCTTTCTTAGAGAAGCCAGTTTCGAAACCTATCGCGAACGTTTTGGAATCTTTTCTGAATCCTACACCATTGATCGATGGTATCAAGAACGAGGAAAAGTATGGAAACTCTGGAGACAAGTTTATCGGCATTGGCCGGACTCTGGTCGATGGATTCGAGAAGTTTAGCAATTTTCTGAACGGTGTCGTTGACGTACGTATATTTGCACGTAGGATATTAACCCTTTGACGAGGAAGTATATTTAGAAGATAATTATGGCTTTTAAGATTTCTCGTGTTTTTTTTTTTTTTTTTTTTTTTTTATGTGGAATTAGAAAAATACGTATTTTTAACTTTCTATAGGGAATAAATATTAATAATTACGTGTAATGATATATGAGAAATAAGAGATATTAAGTTTGGCGGTTTGATTGAACGTGTAACGTGATAATTAGAGAATACGTTGATTTCTCCTTAATAATAACACGTCGATAATTATTTTTAGTTTCCACGCAAGACTGTCAAAACGAATACCCAGGGAATCACAGACTTTTTAAACAAGATAGGAGCTCGTCTCGTTGGATTGGAGTAATGTATATATCATAATTTATAAGATCGTCTTATTCGGTGTTACAACCGTTTCTTCTTTTTTGTTGCTCGAATAAACTTGTTTGTTTTTTACCGTGTCGTTTTGTGAAATACAGAGTGATTTTTTTACCGGTTGGTTAGAAAAACATGTTAGACAATGTTAACGTTGTGCGATATGTATAATCTGTAGACTGTAGATATTTATGCAAATTCATATTTTCATGAATCCGCGTAATGCTTTAAAAAATTTGTTTCGCCTACTAAATGCGTTAGCAAATATTTTTACCTATTTTATGCATTCTGTACGTGTTTACACCTGCAAATTTCGCATAAAATCTATACAAATTTGCAATCTGGTAAATCGAAAACGAGAGTGTGTGATCCGCAATGTGATTGATAGCAGTGTTTGGAATCAACTAGCAAGAAAATCGTCTCGTATCTAACGTGAAAAATGGTTACGAAAAATATCTGAAGAATATTTTCGCATAAATATATTATTTATTATTCGAACGATATAGGTACGTACAACGTAACGAACTTCGTGTCGAACATCTTGTAGCGTGATGCAATGTAAACGACTTTTGCAATATCGTAACAAGCCGCACTCGAAACCACGCTTCTTTAAAACAAATACTAGACTTCAAGTGCTGCTAAATTATCAACTACGCGATGATCTTGTATACGATGAAATACGGTAAAAACTTGCGACCGACACACCCGAGGATTTAAAGCTTAAGCGAAAGGAAAATCTTAGAAATTGCAGGTTCCACTGGTGCGTCGATTCGATCTTAAACGATAACGAGTAAAAATAGTGCTCACGCTCGCACAACCAGGCAGCTTTTTAACAAATAGAAGGTAATAAAATAATGACAAAAGAAATCATCGAACATAGCCTCGTTGTGCGAAACGTAATTTTGGTAGTCTCCGCGTGCGATCAACGTTATCTCTAGTAAATAAACAGGTTCGCATGCAAGGTAACATAAAACGTTCGCATTCTACGATATAAAATTCTCTCGTGTACTAACGTTCTAACGATCGAAAGTCGATTAAAATGATTTCGTGATACTAGTCACTTGTCGGACCGTCCTCGACAGTATGTCTTTCTTAGTTCTACAAATCGAAGGTATTTTGTTAGAAACTCATCAAGCTGGTCCTTTAGGACGAGGAATCATTCATCGAATGTAACGAGCCATTAAAGCAATGGCGTGTTTTGTGCATGTTTGAAGCCGTGCTCGTTGATCAACTCGTCCCATTATCTCGTTCGCGGATTAGCAGAAATTTCACGACCTTCGTAACGATCTTTGACTTTGCTTACGCAGAGTCGCGATGATTCGCAGTGATCACTGGTCCTACTCAGATTCTACGATAGAAAAGGAGTCTTTTTCGCCTCTTAGCATTACGGAATAGCATCGAAGGCAACGAAGGAAATTTACAGGGATGCTTATCTCGCTCGAGGGAGTAGCGCATGCGACAATCGAAATCTTCTTCAGACATTTCACGAAGAAGATCGTGATCATCGCGGATGTAACGCGTAATATATAATTGGTTAGGTTCGATGGATCTTAGACACTGGTTTCGTCTAAGATCCATCTGAAATTCTAGGTGTTCGCAGTATCGTAGCTCTTGTACGTGTGGGATGATCTCTTGTGTCTGACGGTACAGAACAAGATCATGCTGGCCACCTGTCCAAATAGCTGAAGAAAAGCCACAACAAGACCAACGGTTCCGACCACATGAAGCCTGGTAACTAGCCACATTTGAATAGCTGTCGCGCAACCTTCTTGGTACCACTGTTCCTTGTTTCGTTCCCCAGGCCCAAGACGACCGCAATACCGTTCCCTATGTATGCAACAGGAATCGGGTACGCGGTCTTCCATCGGCCATGCGTCGATCCGAAACCAATCGGTATAGTCTCGTACACCGCAGCAATGGAACTGAAATTGTCGCAGAAGATCAACGAAAAATTAGTGAGATTCGATGCAGCTGAGAGAATATAGTTTGCTTATATAGTTTGACGGAATAATGACACGTACACCGGTCATAGAAATTATTGGTACGCTGTTATATTTATCGTAGCATTTACATATTAATCAATTAAGTTCAAATATCGTTCAAACGTCATATCATTTGACAGTACTTTCATACGACTACAAAAATTTGATACAATGAAAGTGAAGTATAGAACCTGATAAGGAATGCTTCGTTGGTATGTGGCAATACTTTTTGCAACCACTGCAAATATGGTTTAGAGAATGATCAATATTTAGAATAGCTCTAATCTCGAGCCGTTAGTCGTGGATGGTTTTAGCGTTAACGTAGACACGCGCGAATATATTAGGTCGTCCGAAAAGTGTCTTTCTTTTGCAGACGCGTTTTTTACAACAATGTATCTTTATTATTTCATCGTAATTCGATGAAATAATATAAAACGACAAATGATGTGCATCCATTATTTCCTTATAAAACGAAAGAAACTTTTCGGACGACCTAATACTTGGCTATTCTCACCTCTGTGTGTATGTGGTCCCATATAGCAGGAAGAGTACCAGGTTCCCTGGTCACGTTGTAATGTTTTTCAATGCCGAAAAGAAGCTCGTCCTTCAAGCTCTTCGATAAATGTTCTCTGAAGATGAAGGCCAGAGTGCCCAACATGGATTCACCGAGGAACATTAGTATTACCAAGAAGAAGTACTACGAAGAGAGAAAAATTAGAGAATGAATATCAAAGCAAAGGTGATATCCGTAGGAAAGTGGACGAGGATCGAGAGACTACGAACCGTGATTAACATGCATCTCGATTGAAACCATGCACCACAGCATCCGAAGAAGGCGATGACGAAGGTCACGCATCCAGCGGCCAACAGCAACGAGTCAGCTGATGCGAAACTGTAGTGCGGCACCAAGGTCGTGTATCCGGAGTAAGCCAATCGTAGCCACAGGCCTGCACCCAAAATTCCACAAGCGCATAACTGTAAAAAAATGTTAAACGAGTCAGAAAGACATTCTGGCCTGGATGCGCTCGACCATGACACGCATTTTTCTACGTCGATCATATTCTCGTCGACTTTACATTTTTACATAAATTTAAAATTAACATGTGACACTAGAAATATCAAAATGTATATCAATGGTAATCTTGACCCAGATCGAAGATTAAAAAATAGGTAGTCGTTATCTTCAGTAACAAGTATCGAAATTAATTTTTGATCTCAAAGCAAAACGACTATCTCTTTTTACTTTTTTCCATTTCTTTAGCCTAATAGTGAAGCCGACAGTAGTCAAGCAAATATAGAACGATAATATGCGTGATGCGATCATCATATACGAATAAAAAGTTGATTTTATACGCAATAGGAAAAATGCAGCGAATCTTACGGATATGGAGATAATTATTTTCTAGATAATTATTCTGAATTCGTTCTGAATTCTGAAAAAAATGTCTCGAAGCGAGAATCGCGAAGAAAATATCGCTGACAGAACGGCCTACTCCTGACGGTTCGACGCGCAATTATGCAGACGATATGATCGCGCGTGCTTCCGTACGAGCGTTGCACGCTGTTGCGAAAGCTCTTAAATCACGAGGTCGAATGGAAGTTCCAGCTATGCGTGCTCGTTCGACCTCCGATCGCTCTGTGCAACTTTCAATTCTGTCGTTTCTGACACCTCGGTAGTCGTTCTGGAAATCGGGAATCGATGAATTATGCAGAAGAGAAGAAACATCGACGGAGGAATGTCGACGTTAGTGGTTTTCACGCTTGGTGAGAATCTCGATTATTCAGCGGGTATACATAATCGCGAGTAAAAAGTGGGTCGTCCGCGAGAAAGCACGCTCGTCTTGTATTGTAACGTTAATGAAACTCTAACGCGACCAGACGATCCAACAACGTTTCTTTTCACTGACGAGACATCGGTGTGTATCGTGGACAGCAATTGAAACGCCGCAGCTCGATTTACACGCGTATTTCCTTCCTTGTGCCGGTGGCCGTCTCGTGGTTACTGTCTGAAAGGGGAAATTGCCATCTTGGTCAGGTGAAACAGAGTTTCTATATACACGTATAGCCGTACGCTGACGTATTCGGTGACAGTGAGATTACAAGGTATATTGACCTTTCCTCGGAAATTGTTACGGTTTAGTAATTTATCCTCCCCATACTGCCCTCCGGGCGAGATTAAAGCCGTCATTTACGATTTCTACCGTTCCTTTGTTCAACTGCCTCAATTTTAGCTCGTCGTCTGTAAACCTCCATCCCATTATATCTGCCTGTATTGTTCGAATGAATCGTGCGACAGCTTTATTACTACGCGGTTCAAAGCTACTATCATCCTGAATCAGACGTGTTTTCGCGCTTTCACGGTCTGCGTCTTTCTTGCCATTGACACTGCCTATGTTATTTCGAACGATTATATCGAAATATCGAAATTGTATTCCTTCAAATGCTGTGTTCGGCCTTCATTTTATACAGTATATTGTCATTTAGAGCGTTATATTTAAGTGCAAAATGTAAATGTTCCAATATGCTGACGGAACAGTCTACCATACGTGTATCACGCAATAATAGAATGTCTGCTAGTGGCAGATATATTTTCTTGTTAGAAGTAATATTATCGCGATCTAAGCAGCCAATGAAAGTGAGAAAGACGTGCCTTCTCGCAAAGTAGCACTCGAGGCGTTTAAAAATTCGCTCGGATAGTTTCAAATATAAAAAGAACGGTACTCCATAGGATTTTTTATATCATCTTCGAGTACCGAAACGAACCAACGATCTTTTGAATCTCTATTTGAATAAATGAAACCTGGCATCGCAAAAGTGATCGTTTTTATCTTCAATGAATCGGAAGTGGAAGACTCTATCGCGCCCATGAACGGGGTTGTACCAAGATCGAGCTAAGTGCTGGCTCCAAATAGGTAAACTGGTTGAAGAGAAACGTTGTCGGCGGAATATTCGTCCTCGCGGCGATATATCGAACCGGCGTAAATTAGCATCAGCGTGATAACTACGGGCCGCATTATCCAATATAGTTAAACTAGTTCGAACCAAGTAACTCACGCGTCGTTGCTCAGGATCGAGACGGAATCGACCGATTCTCGACCGACCCAATATCCGAGCCGCGGTTCATCGGCGAACAGCATCGCGGCCAACCGATCGTGGCCGCGTGCAATCAATGGACGAACGGTGCAGTCGATCGAACGATTAAACTCCCCTCGATTTACGTCGTCCGCGAAACGAGTACCGTTAAGTATCTGCCGTGGATGAAATGGCCGTGCAGAGTCTCGATCGTCGACTGCTGATTAGCAAACCGACTGCGTGCCCGCGCGAAATTACAGACGCAATTTCAGCCTGGAATCGTTCGAGTGTGCAATTAAGGACACACGATACGTAATGAGGCCCGTGAAACATTGTATCCGTACTTCTCGACTACACGACGGCACAGGAATTTAAGATGAGACGACGACGTTGGGGAAAATAACGTGTAGCTGAGATATAGGCCAATTGGGACGTGCCTTGATGTTGCGTACTAGAAACAATACTTTAACACTAAACCTACCATTGCGGTCAAATTGACCGCTTTCAAATTTCTACACACAAATTTTACCATAGTTAAAGGTTATCAGATCGCTTGCTAATCTATGACTTTTCATAAAATATGCGTACAATATATTCTTCGGTATTTATTTCTAGCTTCCTTTTTTTTTTTTTTCTAAGAAAAATTTGTAGTCCTGCCTATCGCGAGCGGTCAATAAGTATACGAGAAGTGTCGGTAGGTTTAGTGTTAATCTTTAATCTTAACATACAATTATTAACGTGTATGATGAACGATACGCAAAATATTATACGTGAAAATATTACAAGCGACAGTCGGAGGAATCGATATGTACGTCTATCTTTTATTGTCCTTATTTTTCACAAACTGACACGAGCATGCTAGAAGAACGCGTCTCTCAACTAACCGAATCAGCGTCGACTTTAAGAAGTATAAACATTCCATCTTACTCGAAGTTTCCCTATTGAAATCTCCTATGTATCAATAGCGTCTCGATCATTAGGCTTCGAGAAGGTAGTACGATTTTTACGACGTTCTTTGTCGTAGATGTCTGATGTAGGTCCGTGTAAATCCAAACGTACCTCGACAATAATAAAAAAAACGTACGGCGACCGGTGTGCACAAGTTGAAAGATTTACAAGGAAAAGTCTGGTCGGACGAGCGTCTGCGAGCGTCTTCTCGGGTACCGTAAGTAAGTTCATAGCTCATAGAGCACGGTTCAACGTCCTATTTAAGAGCGGCGTGCGGCGGGGACGAGCGATTTCAAGTGGCACAATAAATTCGAGAGCAGAGACAGAGTTGGTTGGAATGCACCGAGAATGACAATGCGCATCGATTTAATCGCATGCGTGGGCCGTTCCTCCTGTTTCTGTTCGCGGTCTTCTGCTCTACGTTGCGCAGCATCGGCACGAATAGCGATGGAAATTAACTTGGTCGATCGTGTTTCTGGGTTCGCGAACGTGACACGCTTACGAACGTGTTTGAACGGCGTTGTTTTCGCTTCGCGCGCCGTCTCGTCAGCGGAATCGCGAACAATATTTATTTTTAACCGTGTAACGAAAAGGCAGAACGTTTTTATGAACGTGACGAGCGATGACGGAAGAATAGAATCGGATGTTGCATGCGGTAATTATTACTTCCATGAAATCTGAATAAATCCCGATGATGACGATCGGACTACGAATGCAATGTTGCGTATTTGTTACTTTGTATCAGATTGCTGCATATAAATTCCGAAGTTTTCTAATGGAAACATATAACGAGCCTTGAAGATAATCTCGCCGATTATCGAGGTTTGTTAGTACAAATTACTCCTCTATCCCACTTAATATGAATTATTTCAGAGGATACTATAACAATTCCATTGCAAGAATATTTCGATTCTTAGAAGCAACGATCCACGTGAAGCTAAAATAATATAATCAAATACCGACTGGTTACCTGGTGGAAATATACATCGAGTCGTACGTGAATTACTTTGATTAGACGCGCCAAGTATCGATGAAACTATGCTCAAGTATTATTTGAGAAAATACGTTACACCAACTTATGTAAGTAACTTCTACTTGATGGATTAACAAAGACAGCAAGTGTTACGTACCCAAATGAGAACGTTGAGGGAGCAGAAAACGTGCCTGATGCACGTGTATCCTGTGCGGCCCATGCTTCGATCCCTCGCAAAGTCCTCGCGACGAAGGGATTGGCAGTGTTTCCTAGAAACACGAGGAATGCGATGATTCTCAGCTGCGAACCGTCCCGAAGCAACTTTTACCGTCGCTGACACCTGTTTCACGGATTCAAAAACACGAACTCGCAAAGGCAATCGCGAAATCGAACATGCGAGCGTTTGGTTAGCGCGGCGCGCATTTTAATTGGGGTACGCACGTATTAGCATCGATCGACTCGTTGGCATTCGTATTTGTTGGTGGTTAACAGCGTCCCGGCAACTTTCGCTGTTTACTCTCGCGTGAGTCACGATCGATCGGGATCTCGATTCGCAAACCACGCTCGATCGTGACCGGCTAAACGTTTTAAACGAAAGACGCGGGAAGATCGAACGACGAGGTTCGAATCCGGCCAGGAACTGAGCATCGTTTCGGATTAGCGGGAAACGCGTTTACCACCAACGAAACAGAGACGAGCAACGAGAAGGAGAAAAGGAAGAGGAATGACAGACGAAGATAAAGCTTTACGAGCACGGCGACGATTACATATTCCTTGCGAAGACTGACGGTTAATGTCTATGTTCTACTTATGTTAGCTTATTGCTGACTTGATGCTCGATGTGTGATGAATTGATCCTTTCAATGTTGATTAAAACGAGGATGTGCGGTAATAGTTGTGTTGTTGCGTGCATAAAAATTCGTCTTCGTCGGTGAAATCAGTCACCGTGGATTTTATGTGCAGTTCTTTTTACGTATGGGTTAATATGTCAGACAGATTTTAAAACAGAGAATACATTAATTGTCCATGTGCCATCGCAACAGATACGAATAGACCGCGGATATTTATACGTTTATAAGAAGTTTAATATAGAAAAAAAGATACAAAGTATTCAAAATGTGAAATAATATTCAATGTATAAGGAATACTAATTTAACTACCGTTTAAATTCCACTTTCAAAATAGGTCACTCGTTATAATATTTCACGAGCTCGAAAGATTCTTATTTACCGCCTTCTTTGATTGTGTTCATTAAGATATAAAATCGCATAAACATCAGCAGTCTGGCTATAACTTGAAACGCTTTATACCTTTCGATAACTGCTCGTATAACGCGCAGCTTCAACTTGAAAGGTTCAAATATGAGGAAACGAGAAGAGAAATAAATCTTCGCTATTGGATATCAACTTACAATCAACTTTCGCCGTCAAAGTTCTCATCCTTATCACACAACGACGATTTCAACTTTTCCGCATGCTAGTGCCGAGTATTTTAGATGAATTATCAACGCGAAAAACACACGTGAATCGATTAATAGATCGCACCGGTTGACTGATCAGCCTGACCGGTTGTCAGGCGATCCTCATCGGACGAGGATCCGTTCCGGTGTGTTCGGAACCAGGTTGATACGATTGGCTGTGGCCCCTTCTGGGCCTTCTAGGTCCCCTAACGGGACACCCTGCCGACAGCGAGGCCTCTCACCTATACACAATCCCGATCACGATCGCGCGGGTCCACTTTGTAGTGGAGGTAACATCTATGGAAAGGTATGCTCACGCGAAGACGTCACTTTCTTACGATCGTCCGCTGAGTAGCGACCGAGACGCTCAAGGTCGTCGGAAATCTGCGATCGTGTTTTCCTTTCGATCCCTGTCGCGTGATTGATATACGTAACCAACGCTTGCAAATGATCGAACAATATTTCTACTCTGAGAAATTAATACGTTAGCTGTTAGGAGAATTGTACGTATCGTGGTTTGTATATCGTTTCTTTTAGAACGATATATTTTCATACCGATGATACCGAGACGTTTTTACAAAATCAGATTGCCATAAGATTTGAAGCGGATTGAATGAAAATCACTGCTAATCTAATTTAAAGTTCGAAATTTGAAAACGGATTGTTTAAAACACTCTCGCTGCCATTGACCTATACGTTGTGATAATTCAGAAATTACGTCGATAATAACGCTGTCTTTCTAATTGTGTTTCCATTCTCACTGAATATTCATCACTGTCAATGGGAAAAGGAATCCTGTCGCAACGATAATTATATATATTCGACGTTGTTATACATTGATTCTTGGCAGTTATTCCATTCAGATAATAACTCGTAACAAAGTTAGGTGAGATAAAATTTCTCGTTGAAGGAGTACGTCGCTCTTGGGAGAGAAGAAATAAAATTTCAAATTCGACGGATTGCTATGGATCATCGATAGTCCACGTGGCGTCTATAGTGCTGGTCGTCATCGACTCTCGCAACGTTCAACGTATTAACCGTCGTTAAAAATCGTTTAACAGCCATAAAAGTTTACGAAACTATGTAAATAGGAATCTGTATGGCGACATCGAAAGATATCATGGAAAAGATACCAAGTTAGAATTGTAAACGCGCATGAAAGATTCCACTGTACACGGTCACGGTATCAGGAATTGCGATCTCGGGAAAAATAGTGGCAGCATGTTCGAAGCATTTTTTTCATCCATTAAACATAGCGCGTCGCACGCGCGTGTAAGTAATGGATCGAATAGCGCACGCCCTCCACCACTAAATAAAAGATCCGCGCCGTGATTTTCCTCTCGACACTTTGTTTTAATCAACGACAACGAAAAACCGATTTTTTCCCTGGTAATTATTACTGGCCGATTTCACTGATTTACCGGAGTTTCACCGGCCATTTTCATGCGATTGTGCGACACGCTAATACCGTTCAGAATGGTACAGACGATTTATCGAACTCTCTAATCTGGCACAAGAAACGTTGCATTTATCTACGCGTGACGGTAAACGATTTAACTGTAGGAACGTTGCGACGCGAATTTCTCACCTGCACGCGCTCGACTGCGTTCCTTTGCACAGGTGAGGCGCTAGTCGAAGAACCGCGGAAAAAAAGGGGGACCGTGACACAGCTTATCTGAAACGGTCGAGTGTGACATTAATTTCCCTCGGTTCACCGGTTTCTGCGCGTCAAATCGCGCAAATAACGCGGTAAAATGGAATTCTCGCGCGTGTAGAATCGTGATGCATTGTTTACCGAGCGTTCCACGCTCGTCGACGAAGGAACGCGTAATTTATGTTCACGGCGAGAATGAATTTCACGATCGTCGCTTCGATTTGTCTTCTTGTCACCGGCGATGTGCATCTTACTCTTCTGACTGTGCGTTTACAATGGTTTCGACTTGGACGACTGCCACCTTGCGTTCGATAGATTCGTCGTTTCGATAGAACGGAAAAATCCCTACTCCTCCCTCCTCGATTTCAATGTCGTTATCAGGATGGGATAATATTGATTCATCTTATCGCGTAACCGAACTCGTCGCGCAATACACGGTACTGTTTGTTGCGAATGGGTTCATGGCTGATTCGAGCTTTGCAACGATAAATACTAATATTCTTCGTAACCTGTATTCGAAATAACTGGCGCGAAACTCGTTTTCCGAGGTAGGAAAAATGACAGATTTCCGAAATTGTAGGTATAGATGGCAGATCTGTGACGATAGAGCGACTTTTGTGTATTTGAAGAATTTTCACAAGTAAACAAACATCCTACTGGAAGTTCCTTTCAGATCTAGGAATCTAAAGGAACCAAGAATTAAACGACGAAGGATGACGAAATTATAAATTTCTGTCGGTCGGATATTCTAAAATACTGTACACATCATTGCGATGATGCGGTAACATAGTCGTGAGATTCGACAGACATATGAAAATCCCACGTTCGTACGTGTCGCGTCATTAATGCTACGAACTTGATGAATCGTTCCGTCGAGTCATCGTTCCGACATCACAGCGTCAAAATTTGCCGAAGATAACGCGTTCGGCTGAGATTCGACGATAATTCTCGAAGAGCGGGGTTAATCTCGTACTTGAAATCAATTCGTACGAACGAAATGGACCCGCAAACGCCGCGGCTAATGAACAACGAAGAGAGTGCGAGGGGGCGTAGGAACGGTCCCCCTTACCACGACTTCCTGCCAATTGCGGACAATTTGCGATCATCTATGACCCTCCCCGTTCGTCGCCCCGTCAGCGTGAACGGTGTGGACGGTGCTTAAACCGTAAGAGTTAACGCGGTACGACTCTTTATCTGTCGTTCCCTTTTTCGCATGGTGCGTCGCTCTTTCTCGCTTTACATGATACGTGCGATCGACGACGGCCGCGTATTAACGCGTCCTACGCGGCTCACTTCCCACGTGACGTAACCGAGGAAAGGAACAACGAGCGCGTCGCGTTTCGAACACATCGCTCTATCATCAGCTCTATCTCTGTTCGTGCGTGCAATTTCTGCAACGAGGTTAATGTCGATCGCGATCACTATGCTCGTTGCATCGAGGTTCGCGTTTTTCCGTGCTACGAACCATGGCAATTCGTGCTTTTCCAAATCGGAACGTTTCAATTCGCTATACGCCACGCTTTCTTATTCGCAGATGAGTTTATTTCGCAGGTTGCCTACCGTTACCATATATCGTTAGATATTTAAGTCGCAATGAGAACGCTTAATGGTTTAACCGAAACTTCGCGTTGCGTACAGTCGCTGTTAGGATAGTAGGTGTAGCGCAGTTGTCGAATTATTTGAAACGAGGGGATCGTTAGAGAAAAACGCGGCGCATCAATTACGGGAAGCGAAAGGAGAAACCGGGAGACCAGCGTCGTAATTCCTAATTTATTACCATGTGCTTGTTAATCGCGGGACGATATGCGTCCGCGTACACGCTTGTCCTCCCACGTGATACGACGGAGGATCGAACAAAGGGCCGCGTATAGGCGCCATCGTCGTTTCACATCCCCTAATCCTCCGCGATCTAATACGCGATTGGCTTCTCGAATGTAGGTTTATCTGTAGGAACGGGCAGGATTAAAATTTGTTTTCCTCGTAAAGTAGAGAAGAGATTTATGTTCCCACGAGAGTCCCGTATTTAGGCTTTTAAACTTGTTCAGCGATATAAATCTTCATTTACATCACCTATAAGACGTCTCGCGTATATGTAATGAGAAAACGAGCGAACGAATCGATCGAAATCGGAAGTGATCCTTCTCCATTGTTTTTCGTGATAAATGACAGGTGGAAAGCTTCGAGTGGGCGATTAAAGCGAGAAGAGATTTCCCACGAGCGCGAAAGAAAGCGGACGATAACAGTGGAGGAGCGAAAAGTATCCACTGACGATTGTTGCGGGAAGAGGAACATGGGAAGAGAAATCGACGTTCAGCCGGTTCGCACGATCGATTTCCTTGGTGGCGCGATTACATCGCGCGGATTATCGAAACGGTCCGCTGCGACATTTAATTAACGTTTCTAATCGCCGAGTGCGCAGAGGATTACGGTCCTTGATCTAGAAACCTGTTCTAATCGGGTATCATTAATAACAACGATGGCTTTTCAACGTGTGGTTAAGAACGCTGACACGCGTGTATCATCGGGACAAGCATCATCGTTAAATTGGCTTCGCATAACGATTTTCATTCTATAATAAGAACAGTAGTTTACAAATCTCATGAGAATGGTTGCGAAACTAAGTTTCAGAGGTGTAACGATGTCAGAGAGTAATTACCGAAGATGATTACGTTTAAACGCAATAATCTCACGATTATCAAGCAATTAGGCTATAAACAAATTGAGATAGCGTGCCACGAACATCAGGTGGCAATTTGTGTATAACCGTGGGGCAGTGTCAGTTCGCGACTCGGTTAGAGAAAATTGTTTCTCATATAGTCGCTTAGGAGGAGAAACGTGGGGAGCTGCAACGAGAATAGTGTCATTGGACAATTCGCATTAGCATGATTATAAGATTCGTTTATAATCATTATTATGTAATGCATGATCTCGATTGCCTTACGTAACAAGTCGCACGCACGAAACTGCGTGTTTTGCCTTTTCACGAAAACGCTTCTTCCCTGACAAACTGTTTCTTAAAAGAGTGACGCTCGTAAGAAGCGTCTCGAGGTAGAAAGATTATAAATCATTTTATGGAAATTACACGAGTTGATTCCACGATTTACATCGTTGAGATAGTCGGATAGCCAGAGTCCAACGAATTAATTCTACCATCGTGGGTGTAGAAGCATTGCTTATCTAACGTAGAATTCGGGACAAAATTTCTAAGAGCCTCGACGGGGATGCTAATTTTCTGCACGAAACGAGGCGAGAAGAATTTCACATAGAACCGGTCGCAGGTTTCGCTAGTTTGAGAATCAGCGTTCTAGAAACGGGAGGGATGGAAGTCATAGATTTTATTTTCCATGAAAAATATCTTATAAAACGAGAAGGAACAATAGAGAGCGTATTAGCGTAGGAATTTTCCTGACTGGGTTGCGTAATGTTATCCATGTGCAGTATGATGTCTTTCGCAAAAGATATCGTGAATGAAATACGCCTTCTATATGGAGACGCAGATTTTTTTTTTAAAGCGCATCGCGAGGGGAAACTCGTACCTCTGGCTGAACGAGTCAATGGAACTCGTTAAACGTAGAATAAAAAAGTGAATCAGGGCAATAACGCTTTACGATCGTCGCGATTATTCACCGATCAGCGTCTTCTTTAATTTATGCCTGTCGCGCGAAATTCTGTAAAACGATACATTGTTTCAGGCCCGCGAAACGTCGCGATTCTTACAAACGACACGTGAACTACCGCTTTTACCACGATATAACAGTAAATCTGAAAAAAAGCCCGCGTTTTATTATTCATTTTCATGCACGGAGAGGAATAAATATTACGCTAACAAGTTGAAGAGGGTTGCGCGTGAAGTTCGAAAAAACGGAAGTGTCGAGGGCCGGAAAGCGATATGAAACACGAAGAAACCACTTACAGGTGGGATGAAAGTGAGAACGGTCCAGTACTGCGTTGTTGACAGGACCTGTCACGAGCTCTTCGACACTGAATGAATCACGAAAGTTCATGGAAAGTGGTATCAAAGGTCGGCTTGTGTTCGCGACAGGTTTCGAGTTCTCGGATCGACTGCACGTCAGGAACGCGCACAACTCTCGCATATCCGTTCTCCATCGGGCATCGTGAAACGAAAGTCGCCATCTGACGGGAGCCGAAGAAATTGAACAATGCGAGGGAACGAACTGTGACAGTTGGCCGGGTGTGACCCGCGAATAAAGGAATGTACTTTTTCGATATTGTTACGTTTCGTTCTGATAATTATTCATGTCATTCCACTAATGATAAAAACAGTTTGCGTATTACTTTCCAATTTGTCGCCTATTTATAACGCTTCAATTACGCGTAATCGAGAGAAACAGAATAATAAACTTGTAAATAATTACTATCGCACAGACATCGAACGATCTTATTAACGTTTAATTGCATACGAGAATTAGCGATTATTATGTCGTAAAAAGAGGAATTTGTCTATTCAAAAGACTTTAATTCAAAATAACATCAAAAACGCATAAAGTACACATTGAGCAACAAGGGTGTAAAACGAAGAAGATCGTCTTCAATTATGCTTCTTATATTTCTGAGAGGACTCTTCCATAGAACTGAGCCACAATTCTAAATCCTTGGTCAACGCGGGCCGTTGCGCGTTTGGTTCGACTTCAGCGATTATTTCTGAAACTGAAGTCTTCAAACCTGTAATAGTTTGTCTGCTAAGAACAACTGCACGTACGAAGTTGTCCGTCAAACTAATGAACTCGTGCTCCAGATAGAAGTGCTTGTCTTCCCAGTATATTAGCTGTGAAATTAAAACAGGTTGTTCATTGCATCACATTACCATACATATAATTATATGCATATTAATATACAATCAAGATAATTAATTATATAATATAATAAAATTAATATAATCTATTAAATTATATTATATTATATTTATCTAACCTTCGTGGTGATTTTATAAGGCGTAAAAATGGGAATAGCTCGACGATACCGAGTGGACGAAGCTCCTTGCACTGCGCCACCGCCTCTTTTTGCGATAGCCGCGTAAATTCCACTGCGATCGTAATAATGAAAACGTGCAAAATCCAGTTCACGAAGGTATCTGGCATTGTTCATGTGCTTCAAAAACAAATCCACATCTTGTGTTGTACAGATACCTAAAGAAAAGAAGAAACGATTCAATCTGTTCTCTTTCAATTTTTATCGATAAAAAGAACACATTCACATACTTGACTTCGTTTGAATATATGCGTGCAATTTTATATTGTACATATTACCTAACTACATCGTACATGTTTGTTACAACATCGTTATTTATATTTTATTATGATCTTTACGAATTACACGTATCAGCGCTTATTTAATCGGATTTGGCGTTTCGTAAATAAAATTGTAATTTGATGCCACGATACCAGAGAAAGTAAAGAATAAAAAAGTAGATAGGATAAAGTCGTTCTTGACATTTCGCTTGTGATATTAATGTAACATTTGAAATATAGTGCGATCACAATTTCATTACAAATTTTTCTCGTTATAATAATATCTATAATCTTCTGGTACTATATAATTTATCTATAATATATAATATAATTTATATAATAGAATTTATACGTATTCTGCATAAGCATGAAATAAAGAATATCTGAATTTTCGAGTATGAAAAATGTCTGGCCATGCTTGAAAAACGCTTGCCTTTAAATTTCTTTAAAATGGTGCTTCTTCCGCTTTACGTTCAGCGAACATCATTCATTGACGTCGTTTCTATTGTTTTTATTTCACGTCACGATTGTGTCTGATCACGTGACCGAACGCGCGCGTATCCATGTTCATCGATACTTTACTTTTCATACAAAAAAGAAAAAAATGTATTTCATCGAATAAATACTATCCCTTATCTAATCTTGTATATCGTAATGGTCAATGAAACGCTTATATTTATATCATCAATTTCGCCACAGATCGATACTTATGATAATCCAAGGAAGAATACTCGTTAATAAAGGATGTATTTCTAAATAGATCAAATACAAAAACTAAATATAAATAACAAAATAGTCGCGAAAATACTATCATAACCTATGCACGTAACCTGTTTATCATAACCCTATTATGCATGATAAAACTGTTGAAAATATGAAATATAACCGATGGAAAAGATATTGTACGATTATTACCATAGATAGTAGTAGTATCGAAAATCTTCTTTTTTTTCTGTAACAGCCTGCCCGAACCTAGAGTAAACAAGATCCTGAGGAAATAATTTACGTCGAAGAGCATGTAGAGAACAAGTAAGATCGTGACGAAGCAGGCGCACACCATTTTTCTATAATGATTCCGGAAGACGAGACGTGAAAGGAGAACAAACTGCTCTTGACGTTCACAAAGCCACAGTCCAAGGAAGACTGCGTGCGGTTACCATGAAATTCCAAACTGCGAGGTCGCTTCTTACACTGTAGTACTATAACCGGTTCCTCATCCTATGACGTTTCGTTGTAATCGGAACGCTGCTCGCTCGCCGCATGTACGGAAACATTCTACGCGGTCAAAGGACGATAACGAACGCCCAATATTTCGAAGATTATGATATTTTGTCTTCTTTTATTATAGTGATTTTGTAATTGTGAAAAGATGACAACACGATGACTCGTTGTGAGAATTTCGATCGATCGATCGTTCATGATCGTAGCAAATGAATAGGTGAGTCAATGAATCAACGATTAATATGATTTAAGTGACTATGCATATATATATATATATATATCAACAATTTTTATATAAACTATACACAAACTGAATTAACTGTTGTGGATGGAAATGAATATTCTTTGGCTGCACTAATCAGCGCTTCTTAAAAATAATGTCGCGTTTAATTCAGAAAACAGAGTAGATGCGATTTCTAAAAATATATATGTTACTCGTTTTATATATCATTATATCATTGCTCGGACACATTAACCGTGAACATACGCGAATGCCCTGACTATTTAAGATATGAAAATTAAATACACGAAGTCGTGAACTTTGCGTGAAATATTCAACACAATATGCATGCATTGCGTGGCCTCATTTTTAAATTACAACATTTTCGATTCAACTTCCGTTGCTAAATTCTTGTATCGTCAACAATTACTACATCGCTTCGATCAAAATCGTTCTGAACAATAATGAAGAAAATAATATGTGCTTTCCAACGAAGAAACATTAGCCATCTAAGGAATATTTATTCTTACTCCTGGATAATGGTATTTTCAACGACATGATCCAACACAGTATATTATGTGACAGAAATGACATTATTATCATCTAGAATTATAATAACGTTTTCACGTATAGTACGTGCACAATGCTATTTAGCTGTTAGAGACTCGCTACGTCGTGGGCTACTTAATAACCATACTACGGATACCAATTTATTTCGAAGTTCAAATGGGATACACTTTATGAATTCATACATGCAAATGGCGTCGGTAATGATCGAGCATATGCGAGCCGCGTAAAATTAACTCGCAGTTTTCCGGACGTTCTATATATTATTAAAAACATAATGGATAATAAGCCAGTGAAATTTATAATAGAATCACAACGAATTGATACGTGGCAAATACAATAACCATACCGATAAGCGAATGTCACAGACTGAGTGCTCGACAATCGCAGGCGTGCGAATGTCCACCACGATTTATGTGAAGGCACCTGTAATACGTTATAGAGGTATAAACATTCGCCGCTCAACGAACTTGTAAATAGAATGTTGTTCTATTTCTACCGTCCTGCAGCAAAACAGCTCCTTCGGAGAATTCTACATTGTTTTCTCGTGGAAATCATTACCGGCGCCAGTCGCTAATTTATATATATATACATATATATTTATATAATATATATTTATATATATACATATATATATATTTATATAACATATATTTATATATACGTATATTTATTTATATATATATACATATATATATATTTATATAACATATATATTTATATATATACGTATATAAATATATATATATAATAAAAAGTGTAAATAACGCCACGCGTCTCGCGATTACTTTCAACGGAGAATATTTAACAAACGGTGCTCTCTTTAATTTCGGAAGCTCCTTTGAAGTGGATGTAATCGATCTACAATCTGTAACCTTACCCTTCTAGCAGTCCGTTCCACGGTAGCTAGTCAGGCTTTTGGTAAATTATTCTGAAAGTCATTGAATTCATTGGCATATCAAATGATCTCTTAGCAAGTTCTTGCCCGCACGCATGAGGAATTTAAACATGTCCTGTCCGATAGTCACGTATATACCATTGCCTAGTAAAATAATTTCCGCGTCTCTGTTTGGCCTTTGTACTCTAGATTTCTGTTTCTCATCGATCCGAAAGAGTTTTCTTTTTTCTTTGACATTGGATACATATACGCGATTACGCACTCGAACGACGTTGCAAATAACGCTGAATCAATTTTCAGGTAGACAAGCGTCAACTTTTAAACTGCCCGATCGTTCACCTTAATTCTCAACCGAACCATCGGGAACGCAATCGATAAAAGCTCCAAACTTAACTCGTAATTTGTTCACCAAAAAAATTGATTCTATGTTATCACACGCGTTGTTCGAACAGGAAAGTAATTACTGGAAGATTCCATAAATGCGTTCACGACTAACGAAAGCTGGCATCGATCGAATCTTCGACCTTACACGGTCGTAGTTGAATAGACGGAAGTAGACACGGCGCCATTTGCGGAGGACGCCGTATCCTCCTTTTGTCAGCAATTCGTCGTTACTGCTGAGCTCTGACGAAGCATCGCCGAAGAAATTTCGTTACTTTCCAACCACCTGGCAACTTCCGGTGGCATCTGCGGTCGGACATGAGGTATCTGTAACATGCATGTTAATTAATTTACATATAATGCTTCAGGCAAATTATTCAGATTAATGTAATCAATTGTAGTTACTCTTTCAGAGATTTTAGGTTTTCTTATTTATAATGGAGGAGAAACTGAACATTTATTAAAAAGTGTTAAAAATTTTACCTGAGTTACACCCGCCTCCACATTACCGTTCTGCTTGACGCCTCGTTCCATAAGGGAACCGATCACAGCCTCGGCGCTGCAATCCAAAAGCCTTTGTCTGCACATCGCGATGGCCCTGACGAACCCGTCGCTAGGAGTGATGAACCGATGTTCCATGAATACGGACTTCTCATCCCAATATATTATCTGCAAGGATACATGCCACGAAAACATCGAATGGTTAAATAGGCAAAGTTACTTGTAACAACCTTATGGGCGCAATTAACTCTTCTCCTTTATAATGGAAAAGCGTAACCGGTTTTGATTTGATATTCCACTTGCACCATGATAAAAGTAATAGCGAGAATACATTTTCGATACAATGCGTCATATGAACATCGGAGTGCATACAAAACTATAGTGGCGAACACTTGAACAGCTTCGACTCTCTAAAATAGTACCAGCAACGATTTGCACACTAAGTGTCAACAAGTTCGTTTCCTTCTCGGTCTTATTGGTTTTCCTAGAAGTTATCGAGAACAAATGTTGGTAATCGACCGGATACCGAGATCTCTGTGTCGAAAAATCGTGAACGTTTTCTATGGTTTCTCAAGTTGATCAGACAGAGAATAACGAACGTGACTCTGTAATACGATTTTACGTGATCAAACTCGCATACCTTAGAAGTTATTTTGAAGATGGACAGAGGTTTCAGGAAGCGGCGATAACGAATGGTCGACGCTCCTTGCACGACGCCCGATCCTTGCGAACAGATCTCACGATAGAGGCTCGTCCTTTCGTAAAAGTCCGCCCTGGCGAAGTCGATCTCGCGAAGATATCTCGCATTGTTCATGTGATAAAGCAATGTGTCCACGTCCGTCGTCGTGCAAATACCTACGAAAAGTAAACATTAGTACAACCGTGAGAGCAAATAGAATGAGATAAACGATGATTACTTTTTTATTATGTACCAAAAGGTTAAAGTTGAAGTTAAATAGGAATGTTCGAAGGGTGATGTCACGAATTGTTTTTGACACGCAATTGCGGAACGCACGTTGCAATTTTCCATGACGGTCAAGAGAATTAAAGATGCATGATTTCAGCAGAATAATGACTAACTGCAACCGCGTATCATGCCTCCGATCAAAGAATACTTTAGAAAACGTTTCTGATTTAAGTAATGCGATTAAAAATAATTAATTAGAGGTTTAAGAAGATAAGGTGGAATATATCGAACGAGGAATGATAAAAAGGTTGCTTGAGTTGAGTCGCTGCAAGGACAGATAAATAAAAGATCAGTACTTGTTGGAATATAATAAGCATATTAAGTATCCCGAGAGTTTGATATTCTTTGTTTGTCCCGCGTATCATGTAAGTCTTGACAAATGTGTATGTCCTTTCGTAGGTAATTTCTGGAATTCCGACCACCGTGTATAGGATGAGAACGCTACTGAAAGAAAAGGCGCATACTGATACACAACGTCGCAAAATTTACGTTGTTTACATTTTGATCTGTTGGTCCAGTTTTGTAGAACTTCGCAGCACAGTACTGCACAATCAATACTCGTACGGATCTGCGACATGAGCAACCGACCGGCCAACTGATCGCGCATGGTAGGTCAAGGTTGACGCGAATGAGCCCAAGATAAGTCAGTAAATTGTAAGGATTCTGGACTTACGTAGCGACAAAGGTGCATGAAATGCATTTTCATGGAATCTTTATGTTCTTGAATAACGTTTCGGTTACGTGCTATCGATAATACTAGCTTGAACGAGGCAGCAGAAGATTTAACATCAAATCGTTAATCATCGTTATTTCTAATCTCATTCAGGGTTAAGCAGTCAACGTACCGTAGACGGTGGTCTCATCGAGGATATGAACCTTTTTCTTGCAGAAACGTGCAAGGAACACGGTCAAACACATACGCAAGAAATAGTGAACTTCTACTAGGCAATAAAGCAGCACGATAGCTCCAAATACACCAGTCAACACCCAGCAGGTTATCATCCTGATTAAGTTCGCGATTCGCACGTCCTCAAATTCGACCAGGAGTATGATCCCTGCGTGGTCAGGCTTTGGAATTCCTCCACCGTCGGGAAGCCACACTCCACTTTATCGATTCGCCGTCGATTCTGACTGCGTTTCCTGGCTCGCTTCTCGCCGATGGAAAGCCAAGTTGCTCGATTAGCATGTCAAAGGATCGTAGGTGGACAGACGCACCATGACGATCAACCTTAGTTCCAAATACATCGGTACATGCCGGATGACCGTTGAACGCATCAAGAGATAATGCAGTCCGTGTCCGGCCTTCTTTCATATACAAAGCTCCGCGGACCTGAAATGTCAAAAGAAATACCACTTAAATACTCAGACAAAAAGTATTGAGTGCCACATTTCCACAGAGCGCATTTCTCATTATAAACGTGCACACGGAATATTCCACTCGAGTCGTGCGATGCGACGCTTTTAACGCTATGAAGCAAATGCTCAATAACAAGAGACAAAAGCAAGACAGTGATGCGGTTATCTCCTTCTTGACAACGATCACTCTGCGGAAGAACTCGGCAGGCGGAGCACTTTGGAAACTAGCAAAGTAATAAAATGTCCGAAATGTGCACTCACTAATTAACAGTGTAAATATTGGGAATACGCGTTCGGTATGATCACGCGACGCTTTCCTGCCAAGTGGCAGGGGATCGTCGACGAATAAACGGCACATCAAAAATAGGCATCCGTTGAACCGCGCGCGTCTTGCAACGTTGCTGATCGTTGTACGCCGATGAATAAACGGAACGATGACAAATCGTAACCGTGCAACAACGACACCATGTAGTAACACCCGCTGATGTAACGTTTAAACGTAAAATTTCTGACAATACGAATATACCGTGGAGACAATCCAAATTCCCAGCGAAAGCTACTTTCGATACTTTCCCTCTCGAGAGGATGTACGATTGTCACGCAAAGCACGTTTTCGTTGGCTGCGTTCTTCCAAAATGTTGTCCAGAAACGTCGGTCTTCCCCGTCGAGGTTCGCAATGCGTCATTGCGGCATTGCTTCCTCCGAAATCGAAGGTGTTTTCCCAATGAACGACAGATAGTTATATATCACGAGATTCTTATCGTTCAGAGCGGTGTTTGAGCTCTCAACGTTTAAGCACTCACTAGCTTTCGTATCGATGCTCGCTTCGACCTACCTAGCGGCAGCTTGTCAGGTGGAATCGCCGAGGACGCGCGATGGTTGTCTCGTGCCTGACTACTTACGGCAACGCGAATTTGCACATGCTTGTCTACTTATACACGCACGCACACAAGGAACACACGTACGCAAGTACGGGGCTAAGGAGTATGCGTTCGAGTCGACGACATCTCACAAACTGCTGATCAACGCGTTCCCGGGTTCGATGTCGTCGTCGGCGTCACAGGCGCCGGAACGTCCCTTTCCAGAAGTCGCATCTGCGCCGAGGACTTCCAACCATGATGCCGGTTCCTAGTGGGAGGCGACACCTTGTTGCGCGTTGGCGTCAAAATCCTTGGCACCTTTCTTAATAGAAAACCGAAGTACAGTCGTGTGTTATGCCGGGATGATGCCGATCTAGTCATTTTGAACGCCTTCGCTTTTACAGGAAGTAAAAAATAGAGTTGATAATCATAGCGTGAACTAGTTGCTTTGAAACGGTTTTTCTTCGCGATTTATTCAAAGGTTGTACATTGAAATCTTTAATTTTGAAAACGGGAAGAAATTCTAAGATCCTAATTAGAAAATTTTGAAGAAGACACGTACAAAATAACAAAGAAGTTGACTGAAAAGTATAGTACCCTTGAACTTTGAGAGTTTTACAGCTCGCTGATTAACGAGACAAGCGAGCTCTTCTGATATATTCATTGCTGCATCATGCTGATTATATGAACGTAAAAAAAGAACGAAGCGTATCGACGCAATTTTCCCAATATCTATATTAATAAAGTATAATAATTATAAGACACCAAGGGACAAATAGCGATATGTAATAAATTCATATTTCCTTCAAACGGAGCAACGTTACATCATTTCATGATCATAATGTTAAATCATCATGATCTATCTAGAGTAATGAATCTCCCTCCCTTTCTTCTCGTTTCCATGAATTAAAAACACACCTAAAATTTGTTTATTAATATGGCACAAAAATGTATACAATATCAGTGTCGACGTCACCGTGGAATGTAAATATGAGTATAATATAATTTATGACGTATTAGAATCACGGATAATTCAAACGATAATTTCCATTACAAATCTTCCTTCTGTAGCATTTTATGTTCTATTTACTTTCTTCGTGAAAAGATCATTCCTAAATAGAATTTTTAATCTTTCATATGTAAATCCTTTTCTGTTATTCTTTTTTATTAGTAAATTTCTTAAGGAGTGTAAGCAGCTCGTTTGGCTATCTTGTGTGACCACGTCTTACGAAATCAACGTATGCCAACTATGTGTAATTGATACGGGGAAGAAGAACAAGCAAAGCTTCGTCAAACGTTGTTTGAAGGCGGGGCATGCACAAGCAATACGACGTTACGTCGAAAAGGAGCTGGTCAGGAAACGCTTTCCTGCTGATGTTTTATGGAAAACGCATGACCCGCGAACGAACAATCACGAAATCGGCACGAATCACGAGCTAATCAATAAATAACTCACGTACGACGTGGGAATTTCAGACGTCGTAAAATTTCTATTAGCCTACCAGAAGCCTCATTGAACCATTACATTACATTCTAAACTGTGTTCGCAATGGCAAGACAAAAAGTAATTCGTGAAGCAAACAAGGTGTAGTTCCCTTCTTTTTTTGTAATGCCAAGTTAACATATACGTGTATCAAAGCAGTTGTTATCACGTTTATTCTAAAAAAAATCATTTGTACAATAATTTTCTGTTTGATACTCATCTTAGTCAAAAATATAGGGAAAAATAAATAGATATAATTTTCACGCTATCGTATTCTTCGATTTTCAGATATTACTAGCTAGAAAGAAACTCAGTAACAAATGGTTTATCCCCACTCTCGTATCGAGTTAGAGGTAGATCGTACGGAATGGGGAAAACAGGAACACCGGCTTCTTCTTTTTTGATAGGAAATGTAGTTGATCCAGTCTGTAAAAATATGGTGTATACATGAAGCTTATATAAAGGATATATGAATAAGAATACTTTTACGTACAACGAAGTGCGGAATAAATATAATGCCTGCTTCGTAATTCAAGATATGATGGGAATCCTTCCTGCCCATTCCCCATGCGGCTTTACTTAAATTAGCACTAGTAAGAACGAACCAAGGAATCCTTTCTAAACTAGGAGAAATTCTTGTGTATGTTTTTAT
>JACXIV010000035.1:3783872-3961579 GCA_014737475.1 Bombus confusus
AATCCTTCTTGAAGCCTGTTGGTGATTCTCCATCACTGGGGTTCGCAGATTCTGCCAGCAGTGGAAGATGTGGCGATATCCAAACTCTGATCAACAACATTGAAGCAATCGTTTATCAATTAAAACAACTCTTCTCCTTAAAAAAAGCACAAAATGACTTCTAAAAGTATTTAACCAACCCTTGTGTTCTATTCTCCCAATCAGCGGAATATAAATTTGCGGTGGATACCACAACCCTTATTCCATCATCTTTGTATTTAAGGATCATGACTTTACTATGATGACAACCAAACTTTGTTGACATGTACACAGGTATCATAGTAATATTTGACCTTAACTTTTGTTTATCTGTTCTCCGTTCATATAAAATAGACATATCTGTACATTGCGCAGCCAATAAATATTGAAAGCATAACCATGCAACATTAACCATAAAATTAATATGCAAGCTTTTTACAATTTCCCCGAAACTAATGTCTAAGATCTCGGGAAACGTTACAGATAGCTGTTGATTATATGTTTCTTTTGATTTTTGAACTGTTAGAAAAAATATGTGATATGGAGCTGATAATGCATATTTCATACCAAAATTTCCTGGTTCAACCACAGTTACTTCAAGTCCTTGTTGCTTTATAGTTTTAATTGCTCTCTGTCTGACTTCAAACCTAGATTTTACAGAATCACATGATTCAAAAGTTTCCATCAAAGATTTGCCTTTTGAAAAACTAGAACTTTCCATATTTTCTGAACTTTTATTTATACCTTGAGCACGCTCTTGTACCTGTCTAGTATGATTTGACTATAATTTCTCTTTTTCCGTTTAATCATTGCCAAAGATACTACTATCTCTCGTTTTATCTTGCTCGCAAAGTATGTGCATGGATTCTTATCTTTAGATTATCTTACTCTTCTTTCTTTCTTATTTATTCTTGACTGGAACTTGCACAAAACAGCGCAACATTTTAAATTGTACGAAATTAATTATAATATAATATTATAATATAATCTTAACCTTAAAATCAATTGATGTTTGTTTACCATTGATTACAGAACTTGTTGTTATTTCGTGATATTATTTGATTTGTAAAGGTGATAGTACAGAGAAGTTATCCTCTGAATGTTACATAAAAAAATAACGCAAAAACTTTTGTTTCATAAATTTCTATTTCAAATTACTGACGAAAACGAGCAGATGGCACTGTAACCGACATGGCGTAAGTGGAGTTCGAATTGAAATTAGTTTCGATCTAAACTTCTTCGTGTCTGCGCGCCTTAAAAATGGTTTTAAAAACACGTGAAAGTCAATGTAAAACCACATAAATTGTTAACATTACTCACTTAAATTACATTCACTAGTTTATACCAGTATTGGGTGATACGAATATTTAGTATTATTTAATTAACCTTCATTGTCAAATAATGATATGCCATGTGAACTTCAATGAGCGCCAAATTCATTAATCAAGATGGAAGACATACAACACGATGTACAATACTCAAGACGATCGCTGATTGGCAATATTCCTTACAATCTATCCTTGATCAGCTGTAAGATATTTCCAAACATCATCGAACAAGGGATAAGGAACGTGAAAGGTAATTTAATAAATTCATTTAGTATCAATACAAGGTTATAATATCAATAACGTCGACATAAAGTACAACAAAAGTACAAACAAAAAGAATCGATGTTAGAAAGCGATTTACACCGGTGCCATTAGTACTTTTCAAACGCGACGTTGAGAAATAGCATCTTAAATGCGATACGAGATGTTAGAAAACGAGTCTCAATAAAACGATCGAAGGAAAGCAAGCGATGAAGGAGAACGACAGACGCAGTCGATGGGGGGACGATTAAGAGCGTCTCGACGCGTAACAGCGCGTTCTTAACCGATGCGGCATCGAGCGCCAGAGTTAAGTTTCAACGAGGAAACTTGTCGACCGCATCTCAGCGGGCTCGACGCTCGGCGAGCGCCTCTTGGGAACAAATTGTGAAGACGAATTTCCATTTTTTCCAAGAACAATTAATAACCGCGAAAGAATCGGGATAGCGGTCTTAAAAATCGGCTTGCTTAATATACATGCGCATAATTTACAAGCCGCCACTGGAATATTGGAATGATTAAATTCAAGTCGCCGCTGTTTGTTTTTCAACCGACGTCCCGCGCGTAAAGATAATTTGTCTGGGGCAAATATTAAACAAAAACACGCCACTGCGGAAGCGTGGAAAAATTTGCATCGTTTGATTAAAAAATGGGAAAGTGGATATTTTAAAAACAGATCACCACAAAAGTAGATGTTCATCCCAAAAGAAGTTGGACTTTTTCAACAAGCGTTCTTATATATCTTGTCAAAAGTTCTTCAGATGAATTAACGTTTAAACTTCACTTCTAAACGTATCCACGTGATTAATAACAGCTTCTTTTACTTGAAAATATTAAGGAATAGTATACTTAAAATAATTTAGCACAGAGTACATAGAGCGTATAATTTTATTCAAAATTTCTGTCGAATATCTACCGTATATTATGCAAGCTCTTAAAGCTCTAATTTAGTTGTATACTTTATCAAAGTAAATGGCTTATCCTTCGTTTCGAGTCGCTTACGTTTCGAGACGATGTTCACGGTGATAAATCGAATGAGCGAAATAGGAAACGTTTGCGACGTCAAAATACAAGCAATTCGTTCCTGAGTCACCAGGAAGACGAACAGGCAGCTCGTCGAAATTAACGGCTTGCTCCTTTAGTCGTAATTGTTTCTAGAAACGTTTGCTTCTTGGATTATGGCTCGATCAAGTGGAGAGTAATTGGAAGGCGCTTCGACGTCGAGAAGCCAACACTCACACATTCGTTGAATCGATTCCTCGTCGAACATTTTATATTCGCTAGACAGTACATTATTTCCAGCCAATACCTGCATGCGAATTTCCCGACTTCTGTAACATGGTTTTGTCTGAATATTTTACGAAATTCTATTCCTAACACGGGAAACAGGACGCTCTTAAAAGCGACGCAGGTGGAAATTAACGAGTGAACGAACGAGAACAAGCTTATTCGGAAGATACGACGACTGTCGACTTTTTTTTTTTTAGGAAGAAAGAGCCAAGAAAGGGGCGGCAGGATAAGCGAAGATTCGATTACCTACCGTCAGATTCGATAGTTATCAAGTTCCAGTTGAAACTTGTTCACGATTCGCACGGCGCCGTGGCGAATCGAAGTTTTCCCCTCGATTCTCGAGTTTCGCACTACTGTAACTTTCCTTTTCTATATTTTTCTTTATTGTAATAATAATTAGCGGCCATAGGTTTACCAAAAATACACGCTGAAGGGAAAGATAGAGAAATAATTGAATAGAATAAAATAAAATACAATAACATAATAAAGAATAAAATAAAAGAGAAATTACATAATAAAGATATATGAAATAAAAGAAAACCGTCGATAAATAGAGAAATCGAAGCGAAAAACCGAGAAATACCGTCGGTAAGTGTCCGAACAGCAATGAGATACAATTCTTACAAATTAACCGGTGTAATGAACAGCTTGAACGCATGAACGGCAGTCGGATAAAAGATCAACCTTATTCGCAATATCATATTGGCGTAGTTACATAGTCTCGAAATGGGAAAACTTCAGATCCGTAATTTCACCTTCGTATTGTCGCAACTTCGATGCAACTTATTAATCAAATATTTAACAACGTTAAGCGATAACGAGATACCTTTTCAGGGTTTAATAGCAAGCACCGAGAAACACCGATATACATACCCTCGTAAAAAACGCGGTCAGGCGCTAGTCATAGTCGATCGGTCGTTCGGTTGCCGTGTGCATCATTTTTATCCATTTTCTTCATTACGTTCGTTCAGAGTGGATATTAACAAACGAAGAAGTTATTTCCCTTAAAACTACCATGAAACACGCGTCGAGATACGAACGACGAGTGCGTCGAATGTGCTTCGGTACCAGTAAATAACAACACAACACGGTCGAATGTCAGGCGGCCAAGGCAGGGGCGAACGACGGAGCAACCGAAAAGTGGTATCCGTTTGGCTTGCAGGATGTGGAGAGAGGGGGTGGCAGAGACGCCGTGCGTCGAGACGCCTCGGTCCGCTCAGTCACCGCCCAGACCGCGCCGCGAGCGATTCATCCGTCGTGACTTTCGCGTGCTCAGGCCGGATCTCGTGTCAGTGACTTTCGTTCTCTTTAACTATCACTTAATCGGCCTTTTTGTCTCGCGAATGAATTTTAACTTTCGGTGATCCGATATTGCACGCTTCGTTCACGTGCTAGCGTTTTACCGTCGATTTTCATTCAAAGATTCCGGCTACCGGTGGCCCCGGTTAGAATCGCGTTGATCCAGGCGTCGCGTGACCGTGTGATCTACCCGCGTCGAACAGTGATTCCCTCGCATCGATCACGTGAACTACAGTGTAAGTTAGAAGTGGTGCCGTGGTGGAGTCGGCTGGAACGCATCCTGCGGAAAGCGGTTTCCTCTGGAGGCACTCAGAAAGCAATCAAGATCCATCGCTGCCCGGAAATGCCAGAAAGTCAAGGTCGCTTTATTTACACCGTTATACTACCGATTCGTCGTTAACAGTCGGTTTCGCGCGAGCCAAACGGAAGTCGCCTCGCGAATCACTCGTTATTTTCGATCGTGTTATTGTACGCTTGTTTACGCGCCCTTCCTATTGTACATCGAGAAACTTTGAAAGTAGTTGAACCGAAAGTCTATGATACGCTTAGTGTATTGGTCGTCGCAGCGACAGATTATCCTTGTTGTCTTCTTTTCTTCTTCTTTCCCTTTTTTCCTTTTTTCTCGAAACTCGAGGAACGACGAGGCAACTTCGAATGGTCACGTTGAGAGCATAACGAATCGAATTCCACGATACGACGGAACTAGACATGGTACGGAAATTTTAACAAAATTATCGTCCACAGCATGAAAGACGTAGCGATTCGGTAGCGAGAACGTTCCTCTTAACCTCGGTATTTCTTGTGATTTTCGGCTCGTGTGAAGTTTCGAAAACGCGAATATCCTTCGTTTAGAATACGCAACAAATTGCTCCGAGTTTCGAAAGTTTTAAAGTATAAAATTCGTAAGCAAGATTTATAACGGAAAGTTCTCTGAAAGGAGGAAAAGTTTAAAATCCATCGTTGTTGCAACGATTGCAACGTTGCAGTGAAAAGCGGCGCGGCTTCTCGCAACGCGCTTCGTAATTTCCAATCATTTCACCTCGAGAACTTGCATCTGCTCGTTATCGATAAATCATCGATCACGAACGAAATTTTTAGACGAGTGATACCTTGAATTCTATTTCGCTGGAAGAATTTACAAGATATCGAATGAACGTAAGAATGACCGGAGAATATGTCGATACTTTCGTCCTACATTCTTCGCTTTTTCTCCATTTTAGACCTGTTCGTTTTAGCAACGAAAGTTTGACACAAGCAAGATATAAAAACGTCTATCGTGTTGATTGAACTGTTACGGCAAGGGGGATGACGGGCTAAAGTGATCGAATAACTTTAATTAATTTTGACCGGTTAGCAATGAAGTCTTGCCAAGGCTGTCCGGATCGTAGCAACTGGGTAGAAGTTTATAGAGCGCGGAACGATTAATCACGGATATCGAAAGAATACGGTTCATGCATCGAAAAAAACGATTCGACAAAAGTTTCGTTACTCGAACTGTACTTCAACTGTATACGTCGTTGTTTATATGAAAGTGTATCGAAATACGAGCGAAAGGGAATCGCGTTATGCCGCGTGCATGCGAAGATAAATCGTAGTTTCCCATGAAATACCGTTCCTAGTGTCATTCGACAGTCGAAACGTCAGTATCGAGTATCGTCGATCGATTAAAAATATTATTCGCGTTATGGTATAATCGAAAATCCTTCCTCTCCGTCATTATATAATAATTTAATTCGAGGTCGACATTTACACGCGCGCCCAAATTTCAAACGTTGTAGAATATCCAGGTACCAATTAATGTAAATCGTGCAGCGTTCGATAATCATTTCGTGAACCGATAGCCATTCGATAAATCGCAAATCGCCTATCGTTTACTCTATTTCCAATAGATACATATGTGAGATCATTTTTTACGCGATAAATTATCTGCTCTGTTTGAGACTCATTTCGCGAGATATATTTTCGTCCGTCTCTTTTTCTTCGCGATTGTATTTTTTCGTTATATATACGTGGATTTGTCGAACTGTTTATTCGAATTGGTATTTATCGAAGAAAATGGAATTTATATTCGTACACGTTATACCGCGTTTCTTACCGAACTTGGCCTGTGTTGCACAGTGATATATCAATCGATAACGTTACAGAATATAAAAGTTACAAACGAGTCACAAATTATAGATTGTATTCTCGTCATTCACAATTGTATCGTACCAAGTCAAACGAGACAATCGGATCACTCACAATTTATAAAATTTACTTCCAAAGTTTCATTTACTTTATCAAAAGATTTGCTAATTTACCATTACGCGAAAGAATCGATTAATTCTAGTAACTCGTCTGTTACGTGAACGAGGAAATTTATTAAACGATATATCGTAAGAAAAAAAAACCCCACTCGCAGGAAATTCTTTGAAATGCATTGTGGGATGTGGAGTGCTTCTTTAGTTAAAAAGTTCCAACTTGAAAGTGGCCATTGTAAACGTTGCCATTGAGAAAAGCAAGCAGAAGGAACGCGTTCGATAGAGACACTCGAATCTTCGTTCAATGCTCTAAGCGGATCGCTCGTTCATTTCATGAATAATCGGCCGTAATGGCAACTAATTTTTGTATAGGCTGCCGATAATTCCTCAGCCAGCTAGGGAACACCGGCATTAAATCAGAGAAACGTTGTAGATAGTTCCCGTGAAGTGGCTCTCGATGTTAAGCACGAGGCAACAAAGATCCTTCGATGTTTCTTTCTTCGATACTTGTATTTCAAATAAAGTTAAAATCTAATGTCGCCGAACGTAATTTCTCTTCATCGAATGGAGAGAATGCGAATACCTGGATATCGTTAAGTTATCGTACGAAACAGCCAAAAAGAGTTTGGAGTGAAAGTTTCCGAAATATTCTTCCACGCTGCGCTGTAAAACGGTTAATATTTTAATATTCTAACACCACAGCGAGAAATTTGTTCGTGTAACGTTTACTCGCAGACTTTTACTGTCTCTAAACGATATCACGATCAACATCGCAGTGATTAGAAAAATGTTTGTTTACATAGCGGACATGAATTATGCATATTCAACTTTCATAGATCATTCGGTTGCGAGTTATTTTTTGTCGAGAGGAAGAAATGCGAGCACCGGTATTGCGCCATGTGGCAAATTGTTACGTAATCCACGCGGATTCATCCGTTCGCAATCCTACGAAACACAAGCAGGATTTCGTCCAAATTCAATTACGAAGTGACTTTAGATACTTTCTTGCTTTTCCTAAAATGACTTCCGAGAGTAATTTGAAGGTAAATTTAAATAACTCTCAATCGACAAAGTAGCAGACGGTAATCCTTTTTCAAGCGTGGATTATATTCGTTTCGTTAAGAAGTACAAGGTTCTCGTTTTAGCACACAGGTTCGAACGCCTCAAACTTGGTTACGCTGGTCTTCGCGTGCATTTCTTAATCGACCTGCACGATCTCGAGTTTAACCCGAAGGATCTCTTCATTGTCTGATAAACTACCTCAAAGACGGCACGCCATGAATAAATTCATCTTGGTAATCACCGTCATTGTTTCGCTGTGCTCGCTACCAACAGATCGACTACACCTACATATCTCTGTTTCCCGGCAGGTTTAAACGCTATAATTAATCGCGTTAATTTCGACAGTTCTCTGTTCATTCTTTAGACGTCAGGTATTATCGTAGGTTTTTAACCAGTTCGCGCTCGTTAAAGTTCGAAGCATCGATGAAAGGAGAAATTGCCACTGAACATTTTCACGAGAGAAGTCGAGAGGCACGTTGAATGCGATAATGGAATTTTGAAAATGGAAAATGTCGCAGGGAATGACTCTCCCAAACCGATATCTTCTTGAATCGAAATCAGATGCACTTCGAATCCATCTTACGGAAAAGTGGCCATTTGCATTTGTACCGTATGAAACAGGCCGAACTGTCTCGCGTCGCGGTACCATCGTTTCAATGCTTTTCTCCAGCGAATACTTTTCTCTAGCCAGAGTCAAATTTTATGGAAGTACGTATTATAGAGTCTCCGTTGGTCTAATTCCATCAGAGGGGAATTTAAGGTTTCGATAGACGAAAGTTTTCGAAGTAATTTCTGGGAAGAAAATCGCGAGACGTTTGCCTGGCCGCACTCGTCAATAATTTCACCGGCATCGTGTCGATAACGGCGAACCAATTTATCGAAACCTTACGTTGCCAACGTATTTTATCTCGGTTTTCCCGGTTTTAGTTTGTTTGAAGCATTACGGCGTAAGTGTGAACTTTTGACATTTTATTTGAGCACACGCCTGCCCATTTATATACAAACTTCAATCTCCAGATATGCGTTCGCTCTGATCGACTACGACATGTTTACACGAATTTACCCGGCATATCCCCAGGTCGTCTGACCACGTTACGTTCCTCTGTATCTCTGTCGAGTTGCTACGTTTACGAAACTCGTTTCCTTTCAACTCAACATCCACGACGTTTAATTCTACGTAAGCTTGGTTAATCGTGAAACGAACGATCCGTTGTTTCTTGCTCTCTCTCTCCCTTCCTCTCTCTCTCTCTCTCTCTCTCTGACATTATTCTTCATATGGAAAGAGCATTTGCATAAAATAGTAGCAATTTAAAACAATATATCGTTTGGTTCGTGGCATTTCCGGTTATGAGAAAGCCTATATATAGAATCGTATACTTAAGTTTCCAAATCTATAACGCTCTGATTCGTGAAACAAATTATGTAAAATTGTATTTTTTAATCGCCTACATGGTGAACATATTTGTGAAATAATTGAAGTAAGTTCGAACATAGAACTCGAATTAACGATAAAATAAAATCTCTTCTCTCGTGAGTTTTGGTTCGCGAACGGGATAAAAGAGTGCAGCATATTGCCCTACCTACGTCTTGTCTTTTGGTGCCCGATTATTTGCTGCAATTTGGCCGTACGATATTTTTTTAGACTGCAGAACGAGCAGGCACAACTTCGGACTTCCTTTTCAACGTCGTGCATAAAAGTCCTCGTTAAAATACCACGAAATGACGAGGCGAGGCAAGAGAAAAGGGGGAGGACACTCGGAGGAACTTTAACCGTAGCACCCTTTCTTCGTCTGCTATCTTCTTACCTTATTCCTCGGCCGGACTCTTACTATCCTATTCTCATTCTTCTTCATCGGTCGAATCGAGGTTATCGGAGCGCTCAATTATTTGGGTCGTTCAAGATTACCGTTTTCCACTAGCATCGAGCATATCTCGCCGTGCAGCGAATATTTTGATAGAAGTAGGTAAGGTCCCTGTGACAAAACGATGCTGGAGCATATTTAGCTAGGAAGAATTTCCGAATTAATTATCCCAAGAAGCGAAATTTTAAACGTCTGAGTAGTGTCATGACTGCGTTTCCATATTTTCGGTATTACTTGTGACTAACAAAAATTAAGAAATAAGGAAAGAATAACACGTTTTTCGAAGAAGAACCATTAAAAGAAGTATACAAATGTATATATTTCTATATATATATATTTGATAGAATATTAGATTTTTCTTAAATAGTGTTACGAATTTTTCGAACAACCCAACGTTCCTTAAAACGTTCTTTTCTATTATTTGGACTGAAGATATAATTAATGAGAACGTGTGTTGAACTTGCAGTAAATATCGTAGAGATGTCTGGAAGTAGATGTTTAATACGATCAAATGATCATCGTGCAATATATTATGGATGGTTTCACAAGAGGAAGAAACGCGATATAATTGATTAGCTGCCGAAAATAACTATATTTCACGTAGGACGGAGGATTGAGCCACGGAACACCGTATCATTTATTACGTGTAGGTTAAAACCTGCGGGATATAATTTAACCGGACGTCTGTATACTTCGCTCTCTAACGTCGAAAGACCTTGCTCCGATAGATAAAGAAATGCTACCCTTCAGACTTTTCTAAAATTACCGCGACACGCGTCGCCCCAAAGAAATTTAACGAGCAAAATGATCTGTTGCTTAGAATTCAGCAATGCGTATTTACGAGGCATAATTTTCCTTTCATTTCTCTGGTGCTCCTATCCTATAAAAGCTTCCGACGCATCGTCTCGTGTATATTACACGTACATACACACGGCGATATTCCCGTTTTCCAAGCACACAGTTTTGTCGCACTCGACTTTTCCCCATCGTACCTCCTCGTTCTTTCCTCCAAACGAAATTTAAGAAAGTTACAGTTCGATCGAACTCACTTGACCGATCTCTCGAGCACAGCTGGCTACCAGCGGTGTCGTTTCAGAATGGCAAAACGCCGTCTACCATTGCACCCGGAAATTAAATGCCACATACAGGTTACAGGAAGATGATTGCTTCGTCCTTGACACGGCGCCGCATATACCGCTTATTTGCAGCCCTACGAAATTACGAATCACATGGTCCAGAGATGACGATTAGGGCGAAATAATTCCGGCGCTTGAATATTTCCGTAATAGATGCTCACCGATCGTACAAGCACGCACGTACGTACGTACCAGCGTGTACACACGCGTGTAAAACACGGATAGGTACACGTACTTATGCGTGTGGTATCTGTTATATCGACACGAAGCTTCGATACACTTGTACGTTCAATGTCACGGTGCTCGCACGTGCACCTATCGCGTTGCTGTGTATTTGCATGCGTGCGATTTACATGTAGCAGTCGATGCGTATGCAAATTAGCAGCCAGGATAGCTTGTTAGAACGGAAATATAAATTTTCCGGGTAGAACGTCCGGGGAATATCATCATTGCGTGGCATAAAATTGCAAGTGAACGGTGAACCACGGGGTAATTCAACCGCTGAAGCGAACTTCTGCCGCTTTCGCGATGTTTTACACAGTGTTGGAAAATACGCGTGTACTCGATAATCGGTCAACGATATGTTTCGATAACAAGCTGTCACGTATGAATTAATTTTGTGGTAGCAATTTCGCGCGATCATCAGCCGGAAATTGTATCGAGCGTCGTCGTTATAAACTTTATTTTATTCGTTGCTCGTGCAGCGAGATGGTCGAGACCTCTGAACCCATGCGATCGCACATTACATTATGCCGTTACAGAAATTTCTGAATGCAGTCTGACTGGAATCGATGATTTCGCGACAGCAAAAGTTATTCATCCGCTGTTTCGGCGGTGACGACTGTACACAATAGAAATAAAATTTCCAACGTCCTAATTACAGAGTCTCGATTAACCGAATTAAAATTGGATAACGAAATTTCTCGGATAAATGAACATGCTGAGATTATGACGCCATCTTTCGTATGAAAAGTGATAATTTATTGCGAATTATTATATAATTTCTTTCCAATCTTTCCGAGCTATACGTGGCGAAATATCGATATTCTTTTACTTTCAACTTATCAACCATAGCTATACAGAGTCTACATATACTTATTTCTCAATCTCACTAAAATTTTTCTACTTGTCGAGACGCTCGAATAATTTCCAATCGCGCGTGTAATCTTTGATGCCATTAATCGTAGATCTTGCAAGGGTTATAGATTTTTGCAATATTCGCCACAGTTTCTTGTTTCTTCTCAGCTTCTGAAGTATCCCTCGCTTTATTCCGACATTCAATACGATACGTTTCCTCTTTGATGCCATTGTACGTGAGATATTTACGCGTACGACATAAGAGAACAGGGAAGATACGAGATTGTAGGACGACGCGAGCAAGAAATATCGTTTAGTTGATAGAACGTTCGGTTGGAGGAAAATTGGACATTCTACTGTATTATAGAACGATTCTCCATAAAATCGTATGCGTCGTTAAGAATGAACTGTAGGATGTAACGTCACGCGTACGAATCATGCCTTTCGATCTTGTCACGAGTGACGCGAAACTTTCTACGGAATCCATTAACGCGGCGAAAGATGCAATTACGTTTGCGCGCGGAGCAGCCCTAAGAGTAACCGCGATCTCGTCTATTTCATTTTGTTAAGGTTGTCGCGCGTGCTCGTCCCTCCTCAAACTCTTGATTCATATTTAACGGCGATATTAGTGATTTGCAAGTTCAAAGAACCGTGCCGCCTGTTTCGGTGTCTACAGAGTGTTTCAGAAAGTTGCAAGAAAGTATAAATAAGCAAATAAAAAGCTTCAATAAACACAGCTACCTGTATTCATACTCGAACGTCTTATAACTCCGAAACTAACGATATTTAAGCCACGTTCGTTAAGATCTTTTTGCTTGTTTTGATGAATAGCAGGTGCTCCTGGTGTTTAGCGCCACTTACCAGAAACAGTTTGTATTCTCCTAATTCGTTACACAATAACGGTGCACCAACGACTGTTTCAATGAGACTAACGAGTTTGTAACGCAGAATTGTCCCACGGTGCAAAGTTCCTCAACTTCGCTTTGTATACGCACGTGCTCGAAGGAAGAACTTGGATCAAGCGAAGTTGAAGTTGCGACAATCTAAACAACATCGCGTATTCTTTCTATCCTATCGTTCGCCATCGTATCCTCAACTTTAGCAGTTAGCCACACGCACAACGAATTTCGGAAGAGAATCGAAGTTATTTTTACTGGAAACAACGAAATTCGCTCGAATAGAAAGTTTCTTTGGAATGCGTCGATTTTACTCGAGGCTGAATTATGACGGTTCGATATCGAACTCGACCAACGAGCCATTGAACGGAAGGGTAATAAGGTAATCGCTGTAATCGAACGATCTCCCTTTCTATTTACCTTCTCCGTGTCGAATGTTTGAGGATGCGGAGGAATCTCGCGAGGAGTCGGCGGCGCGGCGAGTAGCTAAACGTCGACGCCCCAGAGCGACGCCATCCTCATTGATTCTACTCCAAGCAATTTCACAGCCCTCTCGCCACCCTTTCTTCAGCTCGTGTCCTTAACTGGCTTCGTTGCCCGCGACCTGCTCCTTCGTCAGCCGCGGCAATCCCTTAACATCGCTGTAATGCGTTTTGAATCGGATCGATGGGTCGGGCAACTTTTCAGTCTGTTTGACCCAACTTTCTCAATTTTCATGAAATTCTGTCCTCCGCTTAAGTCGGCGTTCCCTCGTGGAAATTCAAAGTCGACGATCAAAGCGCGTATGCACGGATGAGAGAGACGAGGCACAGATGATTCTGAATGAAAGCCGAGCGAACCGAACGATTCGAATTTCGTCGTGGATCGATCGTAGGAACGACACAGTCGTGCTCGAGCACGGAAAAAATAAAAGACTACCATCGTCCCTCGTTCTGTTGGCCGCGTTACTTTAAAATCAGTTTCCGGCGAATCATCCAATCCGCATTTGTCGTTGTATCGAGGTTCGTTCTCTGATTCTGGTCACGCGTTACCACGTGCCGACGAAATTACAAAAGGAACATTTTCATTGACATCTCGGTCTTCGGTCGGAGGCGGTTGGCCCGGAAGGCTCCGCGAATTGCCAAGGCGATGAATAATAAACGAACGGGCGGAGTTACGAGCGGTATATTCGTAAATTAAAAGGCCGGCGATATTCGGGCGACTGTAATTACCTTTGACTCTACCAAATAACAAGTTCTGTTACAGACAGCGGTGCAGGCATAATTGCATTGCATTGGCAAAGGGGGAAATTATATGCAAAGCTGAACCGAAGATATATTAGATTGTCCGGAAAGTTTCTTTCGTTTTAGAAGGAAACAATAGACGCACGACATTTTTTGTTTCGTATTATTTTATCGAATTACGTATGATCGTAATAATAGAAACGTAACAAAATGGATCATACGTGATTCAATAAAATAATAGAAAACGAAAAAATGTGGTGCGTCTATTGTTTCCTTTTAAAACGAAAGAAACTTTCCGGACAACGTAATAGTATCGGGAAAGACGAAAAGTCTTCTCGTTTTATTTCAAGAAATTTAATTCGAGTTTCATATGTATGAAAACGAGACTTCGTTAAATAATAATCGTGCATCTATCAAATACGAAAAGTCTAATTTATTTATTTCTCTTGTGATCTTCGTATTGAATTAAATATAATCATATAAACGCTACATTGAAACAAACGAGCGAACTTTATTAGCGGGACGATACAAGCTCTTACGAAACATTCTGTTAAGGAGCGGTACGTCGACCACTCGAAATAAAAGGCTGTAATTAAATAGCTTTCTCTCGTTAAAGGACCGATCCTATCTATCGGTTGTCACTAGAGACGCAAATAACGTTCGCTGCAATTTACTGGTCTTCGCTTTTCGCGTCGTTGTCGCGGCAAGCGTATGCGACGCGTATCACACTTATCTAATAATCAAAGATAAATGGCCATCGCGACGCATTAGCAGCGATATCGATTCTGTAAACGAGAATCAACAGCGAACGTTAAAGCAGTCGTTGGCTCACGCTGACTTTAAGCCTCGACTTCCTAGTACCTGTTCATTCCGCGAGCTTCATCTCAAACTTTGTCATCGAATTACCGATTCAGCGTGGGATCGACTGATGTTCGGTCGCATCAACCGGCATAATCCCCGACGGAATTCCGGACAACCGCATTCAAAGCGATTTAGAGCTTGAAGTATTTAATCTGACAGGTGACGAGCGTTTGAAATTTCCGTGAAATCAACGGCGACGCGATAGTTCGGCCAAAGCGCACCGTGTTGATTCCTAGCTGATTCATGAATATCTTTCTCCTCTCTTTTTTCGAGACATCGCCATCGAGTGCAATTCGGTGGCACGCAACGAAACTTGTTGCTCTGGAATCAGTCCAGCCAGACAACCGCAATTACTCTTTCAATCGATCACGCGTTCCGCCGCGGACAGGCCGAACCGAATACACTTTGAACGCGACGATCGATGATTTCAACGCGAACCACGAATCCTCGGAATTTAAACGACCGAGCAACCGTCCCGGAAACACGGCCCACCGATCTTCGGAAAAAACGAAACTGTCGCTGACGAACGAAAAATAAATCACTTCTGGAATTTCTCGGGGTCAAGGTTTACGCAGCGATCGATTTTCGACCAGTTGCACCATATTAAAGTGAGAAGTTCGTACATAGTAGAATCACCGTGATACGAACTGATTGGACGACGAAACTGTTTGGATAAGAGAACTTTTCATAATAATATGCTAGAACGACAAGCATTTAGCATTTCGATTAATCTAATACTTATGACAAAATGAAACGAAATAAATAGGTATCTCATAGCTTATAACGTGCATTTTCAAATTTCTTTCGCTTTACTAATAAGCATGATTTTAATAGTCGAGTCTCGATTATCAAATCGAGAATGAACAGTGTTCAGGAAATTTCAAAATGTTTCGTACAATACACGTAATGTATTCATAAAAGCTTTCTGCGTATGTTCGAATATTTTCCTGCATTTGCATACCGTGTTCTAATAGGAAATATGCTGTTGAGACAATAAAACGTTCAGATAACGGCTGTTTCGGTAAAGAAGGTTCTACCGTATTCACAATTTTTTTCCTAAATTCGCGTCAGCTCGATAGAACGTGTATAAATATACCTGACACGGGATATCGTAATTTGTCGCCAAATATTTTCAAATATTTTCAAATATTTAAATATCCTATCGATCTTCCATCGCAAATTCCCCTGAAGTTCACACGCGCGAATACGAACCGCGGTTTATCCCGAGTCCTGACTGTTTCTCGTGCCAGCAGCGCAGAAAGCACCATTTCCGGTTGCACGCGTCGCTCGTTTGTTACCACGTGGACTGTAGTGACGCGAAGATTCTCAGCAAGTCTTTTCCCATGTTATCTTTCGACTTACTCAAACGCACACGCTTCTTGGTTTCCCTTTGACGCCGACAAATGCGACGCTCAGGCTTTCGTTTAGCTTTCGTCAAAGTTTTCCTATATCGCCCGCTTGAAAGTCTCTGCGTGCAAACAGATATAGGAAATGAAAATCCTGCATCAGTTTCCGTCTGTGGTATACTCGAAGAATCGGATAAGTGCGCACACGTATTGCGTGCGTGTATTTATGGATGCGCTAGGATAGCACCGGGTCCCACGAGCGTGAAACAAGCGAGCCAAGGATTCGAAGAAACGGAATACTTGTTCGCGAAATATACTCGTGAAACATGGAATCTTGTTTGTTCGGAATTCCAGAAAATATACGTTGACGTGTCTCATCTGTAATGCGAATAGAAAATTGAGCGACCGCGCGGCGACGACCCAGAGTATCGGAAACTATTCGTGGAATGTTTGAAAATGAGTACGCATTCCGGCTTTTTCCTCCGACCTTCGGCTCCGATAATGAGAAGATCGAGAGTCGAAGTTTAATCAATGCAAACCGTACGATTTTAATCATGTCTGGAATCGTTTTAGCTGGGAAGTTTGTCTACAGGGTGTCCCGCATACCTATCCCATAGTATTATAGACGGTGATTCTACGTATAAAAATAAGTGGAAAATATAGAGTAACATTTTGTTTTCGTCGTGTTTCCTTCCCGGGAAAATTAAATTTGAAAATTTATCGATCACGCATGTAGCAAGCTAATACTCGATTAAATAAAAAAAGACTGTTTTACGTTTTTTGCTTATTTTTGTGCGTAGAATCCGTAGCCGATAGTACAACGTTACGCAGGATGTATTCTACACGTGTATATATATATATAGATGGATATAGATGGAATATTCGTTCGACGATTTCGAAAGGACAACGCTTTGTATTCGCAAGGTGAACATACAAATACCTCGTGCGTGTCTTCTCCAAGTTTATTCTTCTAGCTCGTTATCGATCGCCCTGATCCCGACCATTAATTAAACGAAGCTTGGATGAGCAAGATGAAGAATTCCCTTAACAAAGTTAGTCCGGCTCCTTTGCCAGAAACGTCTCTTTTATCAAGCAGCGAAGTGTACGTCTTAATCTAGGCACCGCCGCTGCATCTCTGTTTCGCTGCTTTTATGAAAATAAAATTTAATATCGGCGCCCGTGTAAACACAGTGGCAAGTCCCGCTGACGCTCTATGAAACATGCTGGTAATAATCCTTGTACGGGACCTCCTGCCGCGTGCTTCTTGTCTACGACGACATTGTAATCGCTCATTTAATATCCACCAGGGAGAACCTAATTTCTGGGAGTCGAGATGAAATATCTTGCGGCGCGGTGTCGTCGATTGATAGGAGGGAGCCTTCGTCGATTTTATCCGATTAAAAAAGAATTTTCTCGTTGTTCTCTTACCTCCTACCAACTTTATACGAGCAATAAAACGAGCGGCAGAAATTTGATCGAGAAGTTCGCAGTATTGCTCGTGTTTTAAAACGTTCCACTTGATTGACAGAGGTCGAGTAAAGAGAATCGTTAAAATGTTATTAGAAGAATCGCGTTGATAGACGTTCTAATTACACGTTATTGTATCTGGCGAGGAAATTTAACGTTGACGTTTGAAAAAACAGTAAATTCGACTCAATGTAAATAAAACGAACGCTCGCCTGTAATATTATATTTAACGTTGAATCACACGAGTTTTTTCTTCGGATAACTCTCCCTCTCTCTCTCACTCTCTCTCTTTTCCCATCTCTATTTTCCACGGTGATATACTGTATCGTGACGAATTAATTAAACAGCTATTTGCAATTGCGCAATTATCGGCAGTGCTGGAATCGATCAGGGAAATGAGTCGTCAGCGTCGAAAGACGGGAATGTACGTCGCATCCGCGTCCGTTTGATTCGTTTCGTGGCGCCGTGCGGATCGATTTTTCAGTGAGATTGTCTCTCGCGAATTCGTAAACACTTGTAAAAGCAATAGTTTCGATAAATCGCGCGCGTGTTTCATCTAAATGTCAAGCTACGTAGAGATTGGATATTTGTTCCCTTTTCTTCGTTGTTCTTTAAACTTTCTTCGCCTTATTAGTCGGGCTTGTTTCCTCGATCGCAATCGTATTCTTTGTCGAGCAAAAAACGACGAACTCGATCGATTGGCTCTCGACGTTCTTATTCTTCGCGAGAAGCGCAAGAAGTTGGCTGTTTCTTGGGAAAACTATGGCGCCGGCTAACAGCGAGACATCGAGCGGTCTGCTTTTTACGATTGTCACCTTTTGCACTAGAGAGCCAGGGGATTAGAACAACGTTTCACTCGGCTATATCGGCTATTTCTATCTGGATACTTCGCAAACAGTAATACACTTAAACGTTTCTTGAAACAAGTCGCCAGGGTATACAGAACTATTGGAGTCTTGGTACACGGAACTCGTTAAATCCACGTGTCACATATACCTGTCTCTCTTTTGTCAATTGTCCTTTGTTTCTGTGACAATTGTACGCGATCTTGCGTAGTAATTACAGTTTCCCGAATTCTTGGTTACCGAGGGAAATTAAGCTTAAGCCTGTTCACTCTGTTTCGCGGTATTTCGATACCGTGAAAATTCATTTACAAAATCCGATATTTTATGAAATATCGATTATCAAGATAATACAGAATAGCTTCTTTTATTATGCCGAACTGTTTTGAATCTCAAGTAGGTTTTATATCCCATGCGATCTGAAATTCATTCGAGCATCTACTCGAAGATATTGCCGCGAATCACGCGTTTCTGTGTGCGTAGCAACAAAGCTTGTATCCTTCCGATAACACTCGCTACAACAGTGCGTTTTATTGGCTAGCACAAATGTTTGTCGTGAAGTGGAACTTCTCTCGGACACAGTCGGCCAATTTTCTTCGCAAAACCGACGGGACCTTAAGGGTAACTTATGGGAAAAATCCTCTAATGGAATGGCATCGCAACATAGCGCCATCTCCGCTAACAAAACAGCCTCGTTCATCTCCGTTGGATACACAAGAGTCAGGTGCACGATAAAGATCTTTTGATACGCGCAGCATGTATCTGCTTTATATGTATACATGCACATTATTATTTCTTTGGCTAATAAAGATACGACAAAGTTTAGTTTTTCATAAACGTTGTTTCATTTAATGAATGGTTTTAATAAAAGAAGGAATGGTTTATTTATAGAGGGATTAGTTATGGGAATGTCGATGTCGACTTATTTCTTACATATTCCAAAACGCGTAGAATAAGATACATGACATGTTTCCATAATAATTTGTCTTACGATAACATTATCTTCGTGCAAAGATGTTCATCAAGAAGTAAAGTCAGGCAAAGTGGGTACTCTACCTTTTTACGCAAAGTGCCTGAACTTGATACATTTTGTCCGATAAATTATTGCTCGAATATACATTTCGTTTGCTTCGTTAAGCAAACACATCGAAATGCATAATGCGGTGCTAATATAATGGAATGTTGAGTATCGAAATTAATCATGGCACATATTACATAATCGTATAATCAAATAACTGTATTTCGCGTGAGAGATCCCGAACATCTCTGATCGTGAACTACTTTAGAAACGTTGATATTGAACGAACAGAAACACTTTAGAATACAAAAGTAACAATTTCTTTGAATTTGTATTCTGCTTTTCGAAGAGATCGTCCCAAAATTTTTCATTAATCGGAGAATCAGAGATTTCGGGATAATCGATCGCTCCGTACTCAATATTCTGATAATTGACATTCTACTGCAATATAATTCTGTTTTAACGAATTACATCGACATTGAAATCTCTATAAATAATAGGCTGGAAGGAAATCCAGAAATTCTTTATTTATCGTAGCCCATTCTGTTAATATTTGAAACGTTCTAGCTCTCAGACGATACTTTGTTTAAACGATCTCGGATTACAAACGCTTCAATGGAACATTGTTTTTGAGACGAGTAGCTTTTCTTCAAGTTCGTCACGCTCTCAATAATGAATCTTACGAGCTCGTAGCGACGCACAGTTCTTCGAGTGTTTCTCCACCTCGAATGCCTGCAGCAACGTATATACAAGCGTTAAGCTCGGTTTCCTTTCTACCTTTCCTTTGTTCTGCTTTACGCTTAAGTGCTCATATTAATATATCTCTATAACCTCAGTTTTCTTGGAAACGGAGAAGCGGGTTATTCCAACAAAGTTGTTCCATGTGGTTAGGCGCACCTAGAAAAATTTTACATTTCGACAACGAATCTCGCTAAAGTAAAATATAGATTATTCGAAGCGTTATGTGTACGTTGTACATCAACGTGCAGTTCGGCGCTAAAATTATAAATCGTAATCTTTCGCTTTTATGAACTTACGATGGTTGCTATAGTTCCTGGGACTTGAATCATTTCTTGTAAAATACACGAACGCAAGCTTGTTTTCGTCACACACTAGTAATTTTACAAAGATACTTGTATTCTGAATTTTTCTTAGTCGCCAATATCTTTAACGTTCATCCTTGAAAATTAGAATCTTTTCTCTCTCTAACAATGATATACGCAATATTCCATATAAAATTCTAATTTTTAGAAGTACGTACATCGTCTCCAAAATTTTCTTAATTTTTACTACGGACCTTACGAACGATCCAATACGTTAGTCGTCGTTGCAAGTTAGGACCTTTTTCCGCAGCTTGCGGTAATAGAAAAAATCACGACACGTTGTTGAATGGAAATCGCTAATTTCGTAGCTGTTGCGGAAACATAATGGCTGATTCGAGGGAGTTCGTGAAGGCGTTGAGGGGAACCGTTGAATGAAACACGAGAGCTTCACGTGGGCGCTCGTGAGTTCAACAACAGCTGCGGACCATCCAGCAGCGTGTACATTGGTTCAGCCCTCGGTGGCTGAAATTGTTCAGCACGAAATTACCGTTTCGTCGTTGGAACTTCCTGTTGCGGTGTAACGCCGCTATTTTGACCGAGTTTTCTTTAGCGTAGAAAAATTTGGACTAGAAAAGTCGCGCGAAGCTCGTTACGATCCGATTTCTATCGTAATCGTAGATTGCCACGTTTGGACGCAGGAAAAATTTGACTCTTTCGGAGAAATATACAATCGTTTCTTTTTTATCTTTCTCCCCTTTGTTTCGTCGAGAAATTAGGAAAGTTTATTGGAATACGCCGATGTATCGGCATGAAAGACACGGACATAGTTTGATCTGTGGATCAAAAGAATAGCTGAGTCTGAAAAATGATTGAAAACACACTGCGGAAAATACGCCAGCTTAACCACAGAAACGTTATAGTTTTGTTTAGTATTCGCTTCCCAAAATTAAGCTAATAAATACGCCGAATAATAATAATCCTTTTTGTACACTGGTACTCTTGTTCCTACCGCTTAATCTTTTAAACAATTAGGAAGGAAAATGCAGCGGAATTGTTTCGCTTAAGTACGATATTTCGCCGAATATTATTCCTCGTTAAAGGGATAATCAGGGAATTCGAGTATGGCTAGATGGAAACTGAATGGTGTTCTTGATAGTTTAGGTTAGCCGGTCGGTCATAGGGCAATAGTTCGGTTGAACCTCCGAGTTCTCTAGTTCGTGATCCGGGAATACAAGCCGCTCGTAAAGTTCCTTCGGTATCCGCTAGCAGTTTCAAAGCCTTCGGCTTATACCAAGTGCCAGGCAAAGCGTAAGATACAAGAATCGTAAAGAATCGACGAGAAGAGATTAAATGCAACTGCATCCATTTTCTTGCACTTCGCTCCTTGATTCGCTACTTTATCTTCGTTGTATAGGTAAACGTAAAAATTTCATCTCGGTTCTGTTCGCTAAGAAATAACGAAGATGGGCCTGGTGGTTGAAAGAACGGTCGAAAGAAAAGGAACTTTCGTGCTCTTTCTCGCGTTCTGATATTCCTCGTTTGTCTTTGCCCACAACGAATCCTTGAAAGGAGCGTAAAGCAAACAGAAAGAAACGAAACCGGTGTACGATACGGATTCGCGAAGCTGCTATTGTGCCAGTTACTTTAATTTCGTTGGTGGATAAAAGCTTCGAAATAAAGAGTCTAGAAATAATGTCGACTTCGAAATTGGATATGCTGCAGCACGCGACACGCTGCGTTTCCTATCGCCTCGACTGCATTCCCTTAATTACTCGCGCGGACGGTGTACTAATTAACAGAAACGCCGTTCTCTGTTCTAGGTGAGACGAGGACGTGAGGGCTGATCCGATGAATGGGGCTCAGCTCTGGCACAGGTATTGTCTAGAAATAATTTCCAAAGACAGCTCTCCTCGTGGAGAGATAGCGAGCCAATTTGTATATCGTGATTACAGCTTAAATTCAGTTCCTGGATATTAGATTCTTACATCGATATCCTTTCGTGCGTCTATTTCGTCGTACTTTGGAGAGTCGATGTAATTACGCTATCGATATAGGTCACACCACTCTCGGAACACATGTCATTTTTCCATTCGTTTCGTCTCCTTTCACGATGATATATCATTACGCGACAGAGACTTGATTTTTAAATTTATATCCTTTACAATTATCGAGCATAACGCTCGCACGATTTCAGTGGCACGATATTTCCTCCAACTTCTGCCGTATATCGCGTGTAGGCTGCTGCATAGAAAATAACCGTGCGCGGGAACTCAAAGTCTTTATTCAGGGTGTCTTACTATCGAAATATACATCGACAACGATGTTCGAATTGTACATTAACAACAACGTTACATTTATATGTACATATCCGTTATTAATCGTTAGGACACGTTTCATACGAAGCGCGTCAATTGATCTAAATTATGAAGAAACCAATTGGTCGATCGAAATTTTAAATCCATGCAAAGTCGTGATTTAATACGTGCGCATAGGAAGAATTTGCCAAAGCTATTTGCAGGCATTGCAGCAACGTGGTAACAATTAAACAATTATGCGTCGATCCCATAGTTTTCCGATTCTATCTAAATCCTGTTGAGAAGAGTTTACGCCAATTCGCTTCACGGAGCCGAACGTTTTTGCAAACAATCACGATGCAACTTCATAGCGCATCATATTCGTCGGAGTTGCCGCGGCCACGCGAGATCGAGCCAATCTTGATGGAATTTCCTCGAAGATTCACGGATCGTGAAACGGTTGGTTATGGTGGACGCGGAATTCAAAGAGATTCCATTCGAAATTGCGACAGAGGCATACGTATCGGGTGTTGGTTTACGAACTAGTGGCACTAGCCAGTATTATTCTCTCCTACTTGAATACAACCCTCTGCAAAGCAGGGGTGAAAAACGTATTGGACGATCGGAAGAAATATCAAATTACGGATGACACGTAGCTCTTGCCAAGTGGAACGAAAATCAGGTTTATCGAATCGATCAAATACATATGTATGTACATACATATGTATGAAGCAACGCGGTCGTTTGAAGTGATCCAAATCGTAATCATATTTTACCTTAATTCCATCGCGTCGCAGCTTTTCGAAATGTTTGTAAATTCGATCGATTTCCGTAATATAACGTTTTTATTGCGGCTTATTCATAACCCTTTGACGATGCGCTACTACACGTTCTCTTTGATCGGTTGAAATTTCCAATTCCTTTAATCCGATCGATCGACGGCGGTGAAAAACAAATAGACTGTAACAAAAACGTTCTATCCGCATTATACCGGGGAAACGAGATGCGTGCCGAAAGGAAAGAGGGCCAGGAACGCTCGGTCCGGTTCTAGCGTAAAACACCGAATAGAGGGATGGGGGCGGCGGGATTTAAATCTAATTTGCGATATATGTATAGGCACGATGACGAGAATCTCTGTAAAAAGCGTGGCTGGATGCCTCTTTTTCCGAACGACGTCGTAAGAAGTGCACTTGGGCTGTTTTTTTTTTTTTTTTATTAATGCGGAAGCAGCCTGAGACCCGAGGCGTCCCTAAACTCTCTTTAAATACACCAGCCTCGCGTTGGAAATATCTCCCGTTGGCATCACTAAAACACGCTTTTGTAACGGCATGCCGTGGCCGAACGTGTACTTTGAAAAATTAAAAGGCCGAAAGTTTGCGGTCGTTGCCGTAACTTTCGTATCGTGTTGTCGCGTTTACATTAAACGGACTGCAGCTTCTGGCATATCTCGAGCACTTCGTCGCATTTACAACGCCGCCGAAAGAAGAGTCCCTCGCCATCGCGCCTTCTCGATTGTCTTAGAAAATAAAAGAGTAGCGGGGAAAGCTCTTTACTTATGACGCTCCCTTTCTTCATCCAGCTTCCTGTGTTCCCTCCGTCTCACGTTTTCCGTTCTCCTCGTTGTTTTCCTTCTTTTGGCTCGGCTCTTTCTTCTTTCGTCGCGAAAAGCAAAGGCGTATAACGCGCGATACTCGAAGGAGTCGCAGGGAAGAAAGGGTCTGAATGGAAGAGAAAGAGAAGCACGAAGCGAAAAAAGCTCGAAGGGACGGAGGTACGTGGCTTATCTTGAACTCGACACGCTGAAAGCGTTTCTGCTGCTTTTACTGCGCCGCTAGACAAAGTTGAGTGGCAGTAGCGTAGTACGTGTTACGGCCTTTCTCCTTTCCTGCCTTTCCTTCCAACCTTTCGGAAGACGCGACGATTCAAACTCACCGCTGAATACGAGCCTAATTGGAACTGAAAGCCTCGTCCATGATCCCGTCTTGCAGTGGCATGCGTAACGAGCGTACTTCCTCGATGAACTTTCGCGTTGATCGATACGTACGAAACGCGCCACACGATCGTACGCGTCAATGGAGAACCGGGTTTCTCGTATGCAAGGATACCCGCGATCGATCCATCAATAGCGTGGAGGAGAAAGAGTACTACAATGATAAAAATATCGAATTACCGTTAGGTTTTTATTCGCGTTAATCCCTTGGTACCGATACGAACTTCGTATCTCGTCTGATTTATCGAACTAAATTTATGCGTTTATGTGCATCGTACGATACGTTCTATAATTCAACAGCGTAGAATTCAAATATTATTGAGATATTCCGAATATCATTTCACTTGTACTAATGCATTTCGTGGCGGTTGTATTAAACATATGTCTTTTCTATGTAATCGGAATTTTATAAAAATAGGCCATCCATTTTACGCAACATTCTTGTATTTCAATTTAAGACTGTTTTTTAAGAGAATTGCTACAACCGAGAAAGTAGTCGATATCAATACCGATAAAAAGAAGGTGTGCTTTTACGTGGCCAATACGCACGGTAAAGCGATATCGCGAGGAAGATGTATTTTTAAGTGATTGGCGCGTAATATATTCGCAGAGAAAGAACTCGTCGTTGTTCTATTATCTGAAAATTATTATCCGAAAGTTCGCCACTTTGTGAGAGTCTCGCAGTCGCTGACACGAAGGCAGTTGGATGTAAAATAAAGTAGTGAAAACTTTCTTTAACGGTAATGTGATAATGATGGGTCTAGAGCTTTCAATGATACTCTCGACTCTTCAACGATCTCCAGAAGACTGTGCCGATCGTATAGCAATCTAATCTTAAAGATCTCACACGCACGACACACATTCTTGCCACGTGCAAGCAAATGTCCACGTGCAACTAAATCCCCACGTGCATCCAACGTTCAATTGCTTCTTATTCTAGCATAACTCAGCATACTCTAGCGTAAATCGTTCCTTCGTTACTCATCTCGCACGAACTCTTAGCCCCTCGTAATTACGGATTGAAACATTTCTTACATAAGCGTTGTCGATACTTTTGAAGGGACGAAGGCCTCCTTTTAGCAACGATAAGCGTGATAAGCGTGACAAGCCGATGTTGTAATTACGCAAGGGCCAGGTTTAAACGTAGGGTGCAAAGTCAGGAACAGACAAACGGCAATAAGGACGGATAAGGGCAGAAATTGCAGACTTGTCGTTTGAAACGATGGCGAAGGGAAGATTAATTAGCGAAGTATAATGCGGACTGATTTTCTTGATGGTTTCAATTATTCGGTCGCAGGCGGTCTCTCCTCATTGTCCCGTCAAACTGACGGAGAGTTCGAGAAGAATAGCCGAGAGAGGGCGAAGTTCACTCGTCGAACGGTTTCCGTGAGAAATCGAAGTCGATTCTCGAATAAACAACTGCTAGCCACCAACACAAATCCGCGGTTGATTGCAGCCATTGTGTATTCCTGAATCGTGTCCTTCTATCTTGTTGAACGATAGTTAACTGAAAGGTAGTTATTGCCGCGGCTCGATGGGAAATCAAATCGGAAACTGACAGGTTTGTTTCGTTTTGATGTTTATTTTTCGGCAAATACTACGAGCGCGTGCCTTCCGGCGTAGACGAGCGGGCAACCGTGAAGCGAAGCTCTGCAGCGGAATCTTTCTTCTCGTTTTATTGTAACCATTCGTTTGGCAGGAAACGCCGGCGAAACTTGAACAAACGCGAGCAAAAAGCAGCCATCTCTTTTCACCGGAAATATTTCATAAGCCTAAATCTCTGCAGATCTTGCTTAAAGCGCCTATTTATGCAATCCTGTAGCTGAGAGCCAGACTTACATAACTCTCTTTCTGTTAGGTCTCGATAGAGCAGAAAAAAAAAACGGTATTCGCGTATTTCTTGTTGTAGAAATGTAGAGTAAACTGTACAAGCACTGGCAGGTCTTCATAGCGTAATACTTTGCGATGCGATATAAAAATTTACGTATTCATATTTATTTTATGTGTCTTCTTGTAACGTTTCGTCCTTTGTTGCTCCAAAACCAGTACAAAGTGCGTAAAACTTTCATTTTCCAAGCTTCACCGTTTTCCAAGTATGTTAACTGTGTCGCACAATGTAATCAGAACCCTATTAACTTAGTGTTAGCTTAGCGTCTAAATTCGTTTCTTTCTTTATGCTCGATTCGCTCGCTCTGTGGCGGCACAAGGCCATCGTAACCGTCATCTTGCGAAAGCTACAACTACCGGCGAACACGACGCGTTCCGCGGCCCTAGCGCAATGATTCTGCTTCCAGCGGCTTCTTTGGTCTTTATTGTAGTACCGCGGAAACATCGACGAAATATACACCGTGTCGCGGCAAACGTAAGTGCCAACAAGCCGAAACGATCGGAAAACTTCAATAGGTCTAACGATCCATCGATATGCCTCATCGATATGCACCTCAATCGCGAGCTAGTAAGCAGTTTTTTTTTTTATAATGGGAGCCCATGAGGGGGGATGGACCCTTTGTTCCATCAGGGACCCTCGGAGCCTCTGCTCTCTTTCCCTTCTCGTCGTTCGGCCGCTCATTCCTCCATCATTCCGTTGCTGGCTGGAACCCGCTAGTCGGCGGTCATGCGCTGCTGTGGCTCAGCGCCGGCCGTACGAGCCTTGCGAGAAGCCTGCCGCCAGTCTTCTTACGAAGGTCCCCTTCAAGTTCTCCTTGAGGTGGATGCAATTCGTTCCACTTTCTCCATTTCCCGCACTATTGCATCTGCCAGGTCGGCAATCGTTCGGCCGATCATTCCCATCCTGTATTCCACGACCGATGATACGGTGGTGGGGGTGCTTCTCCTCCTTCTGCTAGGAGCCGTGGCGGTTGATTCGCATTCTAGCTCTAATTCTAGCTCCAGCATTGGGGAGTCGAGATTGGGGAGTGAGGAAGTCAGTGATTTGTAAGTAATACGCCGTGTAGTGTTTTGGCACCTTCACGTTCTAACCACCTCAGCTGCTCTACTTTTTATTTATTTTAACTATAGGAATTCCACCTAAATAGGTGTTTGTTTTACTCCCTAAATTTTATAGCCACCGCTTCCTCTACTTCGGACATTTTGTATACGCATTTTTTAATAAATATCAAATTTCCCAGGAATGCATAAATATCCGTGATTCGATCATTCTCGATTCACCACCCGTTAATGCCTTGCAGAAAGTTCCAAGATTTTGGTAAAAACGAGTAGAAAAATGAGATACAGCAATGATTTTCTAATTAAAAAAGAAAAAAAAAAAAAAATGCTCTTTGGAAAGATTGGCAGAAACAAGGGTCAAGGGAACGAGATTGTAACAGAAACGCAAACTCCGTTATCGCCCCTTGTTCCTGTCACGCTGATAACGATACTCCTCATCCATCCGCGTGTTTCTTTTGGTCTACGTCGAAAAACACGTATTTCCTTCCGTGAAAGTTGAAAATAAAAGGGGAAAACCAATTGGGACAAGTGTGTGTGTGTAGCTTCATAAAGTATTGCGGTCAAACTCGGAGTTGTCGCCGAAGGATAGAGGGTGAACTCGCGTACGATTTATTAAAGCCGCTCGGAAGATTTCCGCGATGTTAACTTTCCGAGTTTCTTCGTTTATGCTATACGGAAACAGCATGGCTCGAGTGATAGTTTCTTGAAACTTGGACGAGAAAGTTGCGCGCGTTTACCAGCCGCGAATGCGGCTGCGACTTTTCTGAAAGATCACGCGCCATTTCTGCTCATCCAGCGACGATCGCAGACTCGCGATTTCGTTTCACATTGTTCGTGTTCGCGATGAATCGCGAACTACGAAAACGGTTATTGGTATCGTTTCGCTACCTTTATGTATTGTAGTAGATAATAAACTTTATTACTTAATAAAGATATTCGTGCGTGACACGGTTTACAGTATTTCTCGTAAAGATCGCGTTATATTGGATCGATACGAGATAAAATTTGCTGAAATTCTGGGTACTACTGACGATAAATTTAACGGCGCGTAATAACGAGAAATTCCACAAAGTATCAATAACCCTGATGCTTCTATTTCCGTTTATTAGATCGATCTATGACTCTGTTCTGTGGAAAAAAAGAAAGTAATTTTATCCGAAGTATGTATTACGAATACGTTAATACTTTAATATCGAATATGATATTCGTTGTTACTCATCACCGCCGTTCATTCATCTGGCGATATATTTATTTCGTTGTACATGTAATTTTCTCGCCGAACGAAACTCTGAAGGGCATCATGGAACTGGGCATTTTTTCATCAAAAGCTAGTATTCCAGTTTGTTTAACAGGAAGTTCCATAAAGTGTTGGTTATCTATGCTGCACCTCGTTCGTAGTTACCTAAACGTCTAACGATGAATCGATAGTTTGTGGGTGACAGTTCTGGTTGTAATTTATAAAGTAGGCGTCGCCAGACTGGAATAATTATAGGATGACTGTGACATTGCATGAACCGCGCAATCCGATGCAATCTGCGTCGTTGTATTTTCACTTTGTCGTTGAAAGAATCCTTTAAACGTGACTCCAAGATCTTCGGAAATTTCGGAGCAATTCCGTCTATCTGTGTCGAGAAAGAGAAAGATAGAACGTAATATTTGTAAATTTTTTACTTCGATTCTTTTACGTAAAACACTTGCATAACAAGATCACGATACATAAGAAAAGACGCAGAGATGGACGATAAATCATTGGCGACGCGCCAAGCTCGCTCCAAACCTACTTCTTTTACACCGAGAGTCGGTTTAATACCAATTATATGGAAATTATACCGCGACCACCGAATTTAATTATATTTCAGCCACGTCGCGTTTTACGATCGGCCTGTTCGTAGAAAATCGACCGACGATACGCCCTCCAGAGTCATCGTCTTGTGCTTTACGACGTTTCGTTAACATAGTCTGAATGTCTCGCCAGTCTGGCTCGTAACTTTCCAGTTTAGATACGTTGCCCCGTAAAAAATGCAAAAGGTTTTATGAAATAACGAGGTCCTTCGAACTGGAATCATCAAGACCGATAAGAAATTTCAAGATATCCGTACACTTGTGGAAGTGTTGCATATATTATACGTACTACACGAGATTTTGAAATTCCATCGCGATTATATCGGTATAGTTTATATTTAAATTTTATATACGATGCACAATACGTATAAAATATGAATAATTCATAATGCGAATAAAAGTTTCCTCTGATAGATATTCAAATACTTTCGTTAGCCACCGTAGATAACATTATAGGAACGTTATCGCATTCTGCTTGCGAAGATGATTGCATCGTCGATAGGTCAGTGCGCCGCTTTTATTTGGAGACGGATTTATTCTCCCTGTAGAAATACACGTGAAAATGTGACGTGACGTAAGTACATTTATATATTTCACATCTACGTATTTGGTTCGGTCGTGTTTGTCTTCTACAGAATCCGTCTGAGAAAAGCTCATTAGCGAGTAATCTGTTTCGTGATGAGCTACGCGGAAAGTCTGACGACAATAGCAAACAGGAAGACGCGTTAGATCGTGGAAATTTAACGCGTTTTCGATTGCTCGACAAAGCTTACGAGATCGTAAAACGCCTCGGTTTTATGTTCCACTCGATTAATACTCGGTAGCGTGAATTTAACACGGTTGACACGATCAATCGTAGAGGATGATTTACGAGCAGCAAGAAAGCAAATCATTCCATTCGTACGATTTACACGCTTGAATATTTTTACTTCCCTTATAACTGTACTTGCGTGTACAACTACTGCTCGGAACTACGTGGACGTCTGTTGACATTTTTAAATAAAATGTCATTTATTTACACAATTACAAATAGAACGATTTATCCAGATAAATAACCCAGGACGATTTTATTCCTTAACAGAGTCGTCAGAGAAGTAGATTCTTCTGGCGTGATCGGACACAATCGATGCACTGGCATCATTCGGACGTTTCTTTTGAACGAAGTGTTCGCATATTTAATTTTTTACAATCGAAGATTTATTTGTTTGGAAAGGAGCGGATTTTTAATTTAAGATATAGTTCGTATGCCTGTCGATTCCACAAGAAAATAATAAACGTTGCTTTAGATCGTGCTATTAATTCATATGTTTCAGTAACGTTCGTACGTATCGTTAATACAAATCGGCCATAGTATCCGTATTATGAATAGAATTCGTATTCACAAGAGTTTCCCGGAGAATCGACGTTTCTTTCTTTAAAGATATCGAGCATGCATTGTCTACGAGGAAAACGTAAAGATAACATTGTTGCATGCAAACAAGTTTAGCGCATTGGGGATTCGTTGATGGCGGTACGAACCGGATATGGAATTTACGGATAACAACGTTGGACGTTTCTCGTATTCAAAGTTTCGTATTTTTTACGACTTTCCTCGAGAGATTTCTCAAGGAGGATGCACCAGCATAGTGGAAAAGGAAGGTGGCGGTTACAGGTTCTTTACTTTTCGTTTTCAACCGAGCAAACAACCCCTCCACGTTTCGTGAAAATTTCGAAGAAACGAAGTATTAGTTTATTTTGCTCTTCGCCTCTGGCGACAATCTTCTTTTAATATCTACTGTTTTATGAATATTTTGTCAACATTCTCAGTAGCAAGCAAATTTGGAAAATACATTTGAAGATAGACGATCTACAGTAAAATTATTATCCAGTACAATGACTCAAATAGAATTGACTTAAATGCAGGGTTTAATGCAAATTGAAAAATATAACCGTATTTTTTCCATATCGTATAATGGACAATTTGTGTTGTATTTCGCCTATGTACACAGGTGTGATTGTACATGTATATACGGCTGTACGTGTATACTACTAAAATGATTAGGTATAGGTGTCACTTCAGAAACAACAAAAATCGATAATAAAATATCGTTGTTGTTCTCTACCTGAGCACCTCTTATATCGACCTTCTGCCAGGTCCGGTCTCGTAATGTTAACTTACGTTTCCACTTATGGATCGTTTTGCGTTCCATCGTTTTTGCACAAAGCTTAGACACGTCGCTCGATACGAATATGCAAAGTGGTTCGCACGAAGTTAATATTCAGATCGAGGTGTAGCCATCCCTTAGATTCGAGCGGGATTTTACCTTAACCGGCCTAGCTACTATCTGAAATCCACCGGAATGCAAAAGGCGCGCCCGAATTCTCTGCGGAGTTATTAATTCTCGCGTTTCGATTCCGCCGCCGTGTCTGATGATGATTACACTGGAATTGTAATTGTTCTAGCAGTGACGGTAGGATCCATTTCGAGAGCGGCGTAAAAAAAGAATTGACCTAGATAACGTAATTGATAGACGAGTACCTACTCCAAATGAACGATATTTTCCATGCCCATTTTCCATATATATTTGTTATCCCGAAAATAAACATTTCCATCGTATAACGCGACAATAAAACAATTACACGCATCGACAGTTCCAGTTTTTAGATAAATGTGTTTTCGATGAAAAAAATGACTAACCGATACGAATAACTCAGCGTTGGCATATAACCGTAGACAAATAAATTGCAAGAAGTACTTCCTGCGTTGCTGACGTCTCGAATTTCCTTCGTTTCTATCACGCACATGTGCGAATAGATAGTTGTACGCGCGAGTTCCTGCAATTTCCATCCAATGCGATAAAGGTTCTCCCGCTGCTAGCGACTACGGACGGCAATTCGAAATGAAGATGTTGAATGTTGAAAATGGGATTCACGAGACCTTCGGCTAAATAAGCCTGTCACCGCATCGTGAAGAATTACGACCTCCTTGTTAAGCCACTGGCTTGCGACTTTATCGTTTACCCATCGTCTGTGATGCTCTTGTTACGACCCTTAATATGTAACCAGAATATGGACCAGGGAGGGAAAAAAATCACGGGAAAATATCTTCTACTTTGAAGATGAATAAAAATCAAAATAAAAGAAGAAAATGAACAATTTGACGAATTAAAGGAATTACAAATTTGGTTATTAACGCCTAACGATTACACAGCCGCTGGGAAATGTGAAAATATTTCTTGTCTGTAACAAAACTTTGGTATTTAATGCACATATATCGTAAATTTGAAATTTCACGCATTCGCGAATAAAATTCTTGACGTACCAGCACGTTCTACGTTTTCTTTCCAATATTATATATATTTCTATTTCAACGTTAATTTAACTTCTCTTAGTTTTGAATTTCGAATCTATTTTCGTCTGATAGTATTAATAATCGTAAGTGCGTTGCCATTTCCTTTATGCTTCGTACGTCTCTTGCAATTTTTTGATAAAACCACGAACGATCTATATTTATACAGAATGCCCTGAAATATCTGGAGAATATCTATATGATCGATTCTAAACATAAAAACAAATGAGCAAGCTTCATGATTTATTGACCCGGGACAGTCGCTAGCGTACATCTAACGTAAAATAAAATTATTTATAACTCGAAGAACAACTCTCGTGTGACACTTTTGTACATAAATCTTCTTTATTATCTCGATCTACAGAATCATATCTTATAAATTTTGCCCGCTTTTGTTTAACATCCCCTATAACGTTTCTTTCCTCTTATTCATAAAATATCCTGACAAAACTTGACCTAAAAATACAAGAACAGTTCATATAGTCGGTGGCCTCCTTCGAAGAGACTCAAGAACTTTCCGTCTGTTTCACCGATACGCTGAATATTCCATTTGCTAAACGTGCCGGTCGATTCGACGACTCTCACCGTTTCTTGGAAAATTCAATCTTACAGTCTTGGTATCGGTGATTCGAGGCGCAGCAGTATAAACATAGTAATAAACATAGTCGATGGACGATGGACGATCCAAATGAAAACTATACCTCGGGGAAATTCTCGACCGCTCGAGCCGCCGAATACGTCGATTCATCGAACGGTTCATAGGCGAAAAATTCGTTTCCAAGCGATAAATATCGCGGCGATTTTCCAAGGTACACGTTCCACTGGCTGCCACACTTATCGAACGAACCGGACGATCGTCTCGGTAATGGTTGATTTATGGCAAAGAATCCAGCTGTACGCGCGGTATCTCGGCACGAAGCTGCGTTTCCCTATTGTTGCCATTCCATTGTATAGTTTATATTACATCTCTGTCCATTCTTCATCGTGCCACTATCGTTTACTTTTATCCCTCGTTTTTTCTTCACTGACAAAAGATCTTATTTTCTGAGAGCACTGATTGAAGGGAAACTTCGTTTACTCTTATTTATTTATCCAAGCATTTAATTTAAACCTTTGTTGCCGCCGGTGAGAATAAACGGAGTACAATAAAGCGGCGCGCAATTTATTTTTCAAATTACGATTATTTGTAATCGTAACGCGTTGACAACATTTACTAACACTTTTATTTATGTATCGTGCGTGCGTGTTATATAAATCTTGAAATCTCTGTCGCACTGTGTAACAAGGTACGACTATCATAATTATACCGATAGAATTTCAAAGTAGATCTGAAAATGTATATACAAGCTGCAAGATATTCGCTGCAGATATATGTTTGGTAAAAAATTAATATACAACAGGGATGATCGTCTTAGACATACGACGAGCGTTGGAAATAGATTTCTGTGTTAAGACCGACTTACGATTAGTTCCAACTTAACGAGTCATCTACGATCTAACAACGATAACAGTTGGGAGTTGAAGTTGAGACGATTTGTGGATTGTTAGAGGAAGCTGAAATCAGACTTTGGCGAATGTCTGTTAAACCAAGTTCGAGGGGATGCACATTACCTTAAAATGACATGAATTTTATTTATTTACGATTATTCATAAAATGAAGAAAAACGTTATACGATGCGAAGTACGATACAAAGAAAATCCCAAAGATGCAGCGACACGATAAACCAAGATTCGAGATCATTAACGTTCCGATTACGTTTATTATACGGTTGATATTATCCAGACGATCCGCTGGAGAGACGTTCGGTAGGTTAGGCTCGTTTCTCTTCGTTTTCGTGTCTCTTTCAGAAATACCCCTTGCGGTGTCCATTCTCGGCTACTATTTTCTTCGTGCAGAACGTATTTCATGTGTCAACGCGAAAAGAAAGAGAAATGTTCTTTGTCGACTACAGCCACAGAAAATCTCAGTTTGGAAGGATAGCTGCGAATCTTGGGATATTCAATAAACGAACGTTTATTGAATATATTCTGGGCGCTTGTAAATCGTCTGGCATCGTAATATGCCGAAATGGTCTTTATCGTGGCTCGTCCTACGAAAGAATGTCGTAAACGTGTTATATCGTTAATATCATCGATAGAATAATAGCCGCGTAGATTTCTGTTTGAGCGGATGAATTGTTGCGGCGGCGCCAAATATTCAGCTGTACCAGAGCTCTCTTGCACAGTGACTTAGCAATCGATGATATCGGTGAATTGATAAAACGCAAGTTGTAGACTATGGTCTTTTATTTGACAATGTTCGAAATGTTTTACAACTTCACGTTAAACGGGATAATCAGTCGGCTTGTAATTTGCAAGACGCATTGCACGCGTGAAATTTTATTTGTTTTATTAGCGAGCTTGTTATCATACCGATAACTTGTAATTTGCGAGTTGTAAATTTCCACTAATTATTCAATTGTGGATGTTTACGAGATATTTAAATATGCAACAGGTATTTATGCACGAAAAGTGACAAATACGCATAAAAAATATGCATAAACGATGTCAGCAACATGTTCGATATACAAATTATAAATTTAACGTATCGAATATTGTCTACGATACCGAATCGAATACCATGTCTAATATTATCTATGATAAGATTCTTTCTTCTGTGAAAACTTCTGCAAGTTCCTCGGATAGGACGATATAACGGAACAAAGGTAGAAACCGTAATGACGAAGCAGCAAATGAACCTGGCGGTGGTTTAAGCGGAGACGGTCCCTGCTCGATTTTAAAACGATCGAAATTCGAAGGATATTTTAATTGCGACCGAATAATGACTGCACGATTTCGCGACACTCAGGACGCTGGTGAAAAGCTTTACACGCAGTAAACCGCATTTCTGCGAGTCCTCGTCGGCGCTATCGCTCGATCTATCGACTCGCTCGTATGAAAAGCTGTCCGATAACAAACGTTACAGGGGAGAACAAAAGATGGAACGAAGCGAAGGACGTGACGACCATACTCTTCCTGTAGCAATAATTGACCTTGATATACGCTATGACCCAATTAATGGCGAAAAAAATTGCAGTCAGAGACAATAGTGTGGCAGCGAATGATATATGTATATTGAGTTTCTCATGACCATCGCAATATGAAATAAATATCAGCACGATCAGTTGCCTCTGATATCCTACAATTTTCCTTTGAAATATTTTCCCATACCTTTCGTATCTTCCGAGACGTTTACTCGTCTCTACTTGCTTCTTTCGTGAGATCTTTCGTCTCTTCTTTCTTTCAGTAATAGACGCGATAACGTAATATTGAATCGTTCTGAAATTCGTAACATTTATAGCAGTCGATGTATTTAGTATTCATATTGTTTTAATCCTAATCGCGTATAACAACACATTTAGGCACGCGTTGCTGATTTTTAGCAAATTTTGCGAAAACGAGAAATCTGCTAGTAGTCGCTTTAACTTGTTCGACATTTTCGCCGTTAAACGTAAACTAGTCGATGTCACTGTCTAAGAAATCGCAACAAACAAATCTCGAGGGGAATTTATTCGATTTCGGTAGCGCTATAAATCTCGATGGTCCGGCATTCGGTAAGTTCTCAAACAGTCAGAGGATCGGAGGTAATAAATCCCTTAAATGTTCCAGCTATCAATTTCTTGCTTTTGTGCCGATTTTCTGTCACCGTTATCGGCATGTTCATTTTCGTGAAAATGTTGTCGGACCGTGCATGATTAAGGAGAAAAGTTCACATCGTGTCAATCGTCGATAGTCGTCCTCGCAGTAAGATAATGTTCGTCTCTTTCCTATCCATCGAATCTACAACATTTACCAGATAAAACCTACGAAGAATCGCTATCGTCGCTCGATCGATCGTTAAACTCGAACGTACGTTATCGTCGATTTCGCGCTGGATGCTCTATTACGATTCGACCTTCTTTACTCTCCGCTTTTCACGATCGGTAACTCGCAATTAAGGATAATCGATCGACGAACCGGCTTGCAGTTTGTTCGCTACCGAGTATATCGCGTTCGAACACAGTCCAAGCTGGAGAAGAGGCTCGAATCTTCGTTATACACATTGTGTAATGCCGATGTTTAATTAATCATCGATGCAATGAGATTTAATAACTGATACTCGTCGAGAGGATTTGGTCGAGAAATTATTAGTTCAAGCACCGCTAAATCCATAATTGGCGCGCGTTTAATATTTCATTTAATCGTCTCGCCGCTGCTTTCGCCGACGTTCCGCGGGTAATTTTTCACAGTTATCACGGAGACAGCCGAGACAGATAATAGCCGGCTGCTATATCTACGATCACGGTAATGAGGGTCGTCGGTGATTAATTTTTAAACGACATAATAGCCCTTACTTCCGATACAAATCATCTCATCCGCTGCTGCTTGAACTCGGTGCAAGACAGAAAACGAAAATGGCACGCACACTTTCATCCATTGAGCAACGTAGGCGTTAATGCGACGTATCATTTATCATTTCCTTTTCGGTTAATTTACGTCGGCGAATTACGATTTCCACCATCGTACTTGTAAAAGAGAATTCCACAGATCTGCTTAACATTTTTCTTTTTTCTTTTTTTTTTTTTGTCATTATTTCTTCTTCAATCTAAATGGAACGATTTTATGACGTTTGAAGGAATTGAAGCATCTTACAGCTATGTGATATATTTTCCCTTTAATTGGGGAAATTGTTTCTTCCGATTCCTGGATGTTTATGAAATATCTATTATTTTAACGTATTTTCTGTAGCTTAATAAGATAATAAGATAATTGTATACAATGATAAACGTATATAACGTTTATACGTTACTTTACTGACTGATCCTTAACGAGTTATCATACGATATAATTACACACACAGTTCGATCGATGTCTCGACGACTCGAGAGAAATCTAGCAAAGTGACAAACGACGCGGAAATCGGGCTTTCTAGGTGGATTAGCTTGTTCGGTATTTTCGCGAAGGACCGTGCAGGACGAGACGAGAGGATACGGTCCTAATCCAAGGAAACGACGAGATTCTCTGGTTAACGGGCATGGAAACGATTTCTTATTGCCGAAGCCGGTGGAAAAGCCATACGGAATTGTTCTCACATAATGTCCTGTCGGGGCGGAGTACTATTCAACGTAATCGTCGACTTTCCAGCGGAAAAAGCTCGATCGCCATTGTTTCATTGTCAAGAATAACAGAAAAATTATTTATATCAGGGAGAGTACCATCAATGAATTGTTTAATCGTTTGAAGCGAGCAGTTTCTGGAAACGCGTTTGTAATATTGCAAACTGTGAAGTCATTAAAGCGTTGAAATTGTTTGAAAGAACAATTTTGATCTTTCTTGTCTCAGTTTATCGGCTGTCCTTTGTACCTGAAAAGGAGACACAAACCGCGCAATTCACAGCGGTGAGATTTCACGAAACGACGTAGACACCTCATTTTTTGCGAATAATTTATTTTGCATCCAAATGACAACATTTTTCGCAGCCTCTGTAACACTCCTCGTTCGCGATCGTCAAGTCCGTGTCAGCCGGCACATGCCAGCCACCTTATCGCGGCCAATTCTGCTGTATATACTTTATCGCCGTCCCTTCCCCTTTGTCGATTCGTGAGAAGAAACGCGGCGAATTTTTCAAGATACGTCCCTCGTGTATAAAAAAGTTAGCTTCCAAGCGAAAAAGGAATTTCAAAGACGCGATCGCGAGGTAAATATTTCGTCGAATCAACGTGGCAAACGAGCCGCATCGATATTCCTTTCTTTCACATCTTCGTTTTCCGTTTTATTTACGAAAGATATGTATTCGCAAGAATTCCGCTCCGCTTTCCCTGAATTCGCGTTCCGCCGTCTACGATGAAATCCTCTCGTCGAACACAATTTGGAAGATAATAAAATATACGATTTATTACTGTCTATCAAGGAAACCAAATTTTTGGTTATTTATTTTTGTATTATTTTACATGAAAACGGGCAACGGAATACGAAGAAGAACAAGACGCGATAAATTTCTGTTTGTCGGTTTTCTATTTTCTGCATCGCTCGATAACTAAAAGATGACTAAATCTCTGCAGACATCAGCGATATTTGTACAGACAGAAAACGCCAAGTCAGAGAAAGAACAATATTTGACGTAATTAGAGTAGAGCGCAGTATTTGCATAAACATTTTGTACAAACATTTTTTCCACGTTGTTTTTAATCTTTCAATTGCGATTCTTTGAAAAGTCGTAACCACGCGACCGAGCCAATACACCACGTTATATCTTTATAGTTCGTACGACGGTACGCGCTAATTTAAAATAAATATCTCATTCGTCCTACGAAGAAAGGAAAGTAACGAGTCGATCAGGATTCCTGGGAACCTTCGGAACTTTAACACGCTCGATTTAGCCGAAAGCCAAAGCTGATCGATGCTCCGGATACGATACTCGGAGCTTTAAAGCGAGGGATAAAACTGTGTATCGATTGGTGGTGGCTTCTTTCGGCCACAGAACAGGAAGCTTCTTTTTCGGAGAGACAGCGCTCGTTCACAGTGCACGAGGCAGTCAGGAATTTCGCACGGCGGCGCACGACTTCGAAATTCCTTTCTGCCGGCTTCTATTTCCTGTCGGAGCAGGCTCTGAATAAACTTGGTTTACCTTCAGAACCCGAGGGATATGTTTTGTTTGAAAGAAACGTTTGCCGTGCAGCGCCGAAGAACAGGAACCGCCCGATGGAAAATTTTCTCTTCTCTCTTTACTTTCTTGCCGGTGTTAACGAGGTGCAACGTGATCCAATCGCAGCAAGCAACGATATATTTTGCGCCCTCGAAACGGTCACAAACATTTCAAACGTTTCTACGCGCATTTACTGCCGCTAGTTTCCCTGTTCGTGAATCCGATGATTACAATAAATCTGTTTACAATTGTATCGGGTAAACAGTTTGAGTAAAAAATAAACACAAGGTCGGGTCGGGGCAATCAAACGAGGAGAAAAACGCCCGAGCACGATAAAAAATATTTGACTATCGGCGAGAATCGGTGCCGCCATTAGGAAACCGATAAATTTTCTTCTCCTCGTAGAATTCTATCGCATGGTAAAAGCATTTCCCCTATTCCATCCATTTGCCTTCTCATCGAGAGGATATTCCATCGAACGTAGTCCATTGACAGGGAAATATAAAAAAAGAAAGTTGCTGCTCAGCCAATCACGCGTTGATGCGATTTCTATCGCGGTGAAACGAGATGGGGAAGGTGTTTTTGCTCGTGTACGATTCACGCGAATCGTTTGATACGATCGTCGATGTTTAACCTCCGTTGTTCTTTCTGTTTCAGTTTTCCACCGAGGGAAATCATGACAGGAACATATCGACGATCGGTGAGTACGCACAGTACGTCAGATCCTTCTCATACGTTGCACACATAATTTTTTGTTTGCCGGCCTCCCCTATAACGTTCTATATACGTTCCGCGTTATACGGTCCCCAAAGCGCAAAGAGTAAACTAGATTATTTCTTGAAGTAACACGACTAATTCTGTATGGAAATAAGTGTGATGGAATATGCGAAGTCTTGCATACAGTACAGAGATTGATACATAATTTGCAGCAAGTTACTGTCGTAAGCGAGTAACGCGAGCACGCCGCGATAGAAGACGATTATAACGTAACGAGACATTCGGTTTGAAAATATACGCTTAAACGAAGTACACGAAATTCACGCTGCTCTACAAACTACGATTTTCCAAACGATTGAAAAGGGTATACGTTTTCGTGTGAAATCTGAGCGAGGCCTGTGACAAAGTGCCGAAGGCAAACGCAGCAAAAAGTGACAAATACCGCTCTTGACATATTTGACATTCCTCGGCTTTCGGTCGTGTTATTAGTACACCGCGTTTCGTTCCGACGTTTCGTGTTCGCCTCTTCGCGGCAGGCTCGAAACGGCCCATTTTTAACGAAACGTAACGCGCCAGTAACACGATCGAGACCCGACAAATCACAAATGCGTCGCCTAATTATCGCCAAAGTGTAAAATACACAATACCGCTCTTGTTTGTTTATCCAGCAACCATATGCTTCAGCATAGAGTCCGTTTAGGTAATTCTTAAATTCGTATTATACGCGGGTCGGAGTATGAATTTTTCTATCGCCTTGTACGACGTCCTATTACATTTATCTCGGTCTTTCGCATACGTACCTTTACCGGGACACCTTTCGACCTCTCGACAGCACCGGACACGGTGCTTTCCTCGCGGACTCTGTTTCACGTTGCGTGTTCGGTGGCCGCGTTGCATTGATTTTTCCCTTAGTTCGTATACCCTCAGCGATCCCTAGTAAATTCGCACGATGCACTCGGGGAACGCCCACTAGCGCGAGGCTGCACTGTGATGTCGGTCGTGCAAACGTTTTATCGTCAGAAGGAGTCAGAACACGCGCATATATACATAGACGAGTCTCCTGGAGCGTTGCCTCGCTTGTGTTCGTGGTCTCCATAAATTACAAGGATCGACGGAGGACCGAGGTAAAAGATCGTGGCACGTTCGTCCTCTCGTGTTACATTCATATTTGCATCTGGCCGCCGTTCTATGGTTCCCACCATTTGGCCAAATTATCGTTGGGAATTGGGTACGCGAACGAGGGCGCTAAGAAGTCGGCGCGAATTACCTGTCGGCACGAACGATCGTTTGAAAATATTATCAGAATATTTGGACCGGTGCTGTTTCGCCGATTCAATTCCCTCCGACGGGTAATCTCGATCGACTTGGACGTCGACGTGGCGAAGAGCGGGAAAAAATGATTAATGAAAACCAGCCCTTCAGATGCAACGTTGCAGCGATTCGATAGGCTTCCACGAACTAGCCCTTATCTCCGGAAGCCAGGTCATTGCCTCAGGTCACGCAGCTTTCGAATTTCCGACCGACGAATCGCGTACTCTGGCAATTTCGTCCCGTTATCGTACGAACCTATTCATTTACTTAGGACGCTCGAGCTAAATCTTCGAGCGAGCCTGGAACAACGAACACTTTTCAGCCGAAAGCGTCGCGAACCTGTCGTCATCTAGTCCTCTCGTAAGTCAGAGAAATTACCAAACAGAATCTTCCACTGTATTCCATTTTGAATTCTCTCACTTATGCGGAATACAAGCGGAACTGACGAGAATCGCTTAAATGTTTGGAATATCCCTCAGCTATTTACCTAACCCGCCGTTCCGCCCCTCTCTCTCTCTCTCTCTCTCTCTCTCTCTCTCTCTCTCTCTCTCTCTCTGAACCAACGTTGCGTTTAAATACAATTTCAACGCACCTCTGAAGGCTCTGAACGCAGCGTGTGGGTATGTATCGGGGGCAAAGATTAGAGTGACTGGAGGAGAAGATCGAGGTTGCAACCACGTCGGAAGAGACATGAATATTTGGAGGGTTGTGCGAGAATTCGCGGAGCTCGGCATCGTATGAATTTTCAACAGTGAAAAACATTGCATATTCGATTAGAGACGGGGCAGATCGATACGTTGGCGCGGCGGGGTCGGCACAGTCACGCCGTGTGTATTTGATACACGCCGTTGATCAGAATGAAGGATCGTTTCGACAAGAGAAATGGTCGCAACGTCTTACGATAATATTTACGGCACAGTATCCAACATATGGAATGGCCGATCTTGCGCCCGGTTTAAAGAATGCTTGGCCAGGAAATATTTCAACAGGATGATTCCTCCGTCTGTGAAAATAATCGTGCATATTCTTTGTAAACGAACCGGCCGCGGTGTTCATCTATTATTAAACGTTATTTATCAGAGGATGCAAACGATTTTCCCACGACGAAACAACGTTTTAATTGTTTGCCTCAGAATTTAACGACAATCGCTTTATCCCTCGCCACGCCCTCGCTATTCTCGCGTCATTTGTTTTCTATCTGCGCGTAGCTTCGGGCGCCGATATGATTTTCCCAAAGTCACCGTATAAAAGAGAAACCAGATCCTGAGGGATATACACAGTGACTCAGTTTTACACACCTTTTACGAATATATTATCTGTGCTAAACGAGACTCGATCGTTACGATCGTATTGCCAGGGTTTGAAACAAATTCTTATGCAAGTTTCGTGAAAACCAGAGATATACTCGTCGAGACAAGCAATATTTTAACCGATTTAACACTAAACCTACCGACATTTCTTGTACACATGTTGACCGCTCGCGATAGGCAGGACAGACTACAAATTATTCTTAGAAAAAAATAGCAAACTAGAAACAAATTTTATGAAAAGTCATAGATTAGCAAGCGATATGATAACGTTCAAATATGGCAAAATTTGTGCAGAAATTTGAAAGCGGTCAATTTGACCGCTGTGATAGGTTTAGCGTTAACATCGCGAATGTAACATCGTTAAAAGCAGTATTTGGAAGATTTTGTTTAAACGCGCGTCTAGCTTTGAAACCAAATGTAAAAACAACTTGGGTAATCTAATATTATTCGATCGACGATATACCGAAACCTGTAAATACGATTCATTATCTTCTCTCCCTTCGGTCTTCATATACATGGTCAGATCGTTTTCGATTTTTATCAACGCAATCACGACAGCCGTGCCTCGTTACAATGTTAACAAAATTTCAAAATGTCTTATATAGCACGCGCTATACACACATAAACGTATTCTATAATAAGTATCGAAATGCTTTCGCGAGCCGGTCTATCTATAGTTGGAACGTTCGATGCTACTTCGGCGAGTCGGAAACTTTAGCAGGGACGATAACTGAAAAAAGAAAGGGGCAGGAAGAAAGAAGGTTCGACGATGACAAAGCACGAAGAGGAACATCCTGAACGTGAAGTTTCGTCGGTGATTTAATTTGGTCGCAGCAGAACGTCGGGAACTGAAATGCAACGAGAAAAAAGAGGGACATAATCTACTTGCTTTCCGAGGAATTTCGTTGGCCTGTTAGCAGCCAATACCGAGCTACTTCCTCGGAGACTTCGATCATCGAGGGCTGGTTAGCGTTACGAACGGTGGGGGATTAAGGGTGTTGAACTCTAGAAAATATACAGGAACGAAGGACATTGGGGCGTTGGGCATCGAAACAGTGTTGCACGAAGACACTGGTTAGCCCACCTACAGCGCGGAGGATACAGATTCACGGAAAACCATTGCGTAACTTGTTTATTTATGCATTCGTCTGTTGCGAGCTTCTCGCTCGATAGGAATAATCGGTTGGCAGACAGTCGACGGTTGTTTTCGAAGAATTTCGCCTTTTTACTTTGTGCGATTCTGTTCCAGTCTAAAGTACAAAACGTGTTCTTTCATATTGCTACTTAACTCGATAGAAATATGCCAGCGTAGACGTGTCAAAGTTTGCGAAAATATAAAAATAGGTGTTACGTCGATAGATACTTTGTCGAGTTGGTCATACACTTTCTGGGCATTTAGAATAAAAACGACGATTCTGTCTGTCGCCGTTGTGCTTGCGTTATTTTTTGCAGGGTTTCACAGTCTGACAAGAGCAATCGGTAATTATAGATCGCCTACCTATCAGTATACGCTTTTGTGTAACTGAAACAGAAACAGCGTACTTAGCATGTAATGTGATGAAAAATTCAGAATGGTAATAGCGCAACGGTCATCGGAACAAGCGTTTGATTAGTAAGGACAAAAACTAAATAGCAATCGTGCACAGGGTTTTATTCAAATATGTCTGTTACGAAGACAACTATATTCTTTTTGTACGAAGAATTAATAGATCGCAGAAAAACGAGAGAAAATTATAATATATCTAATAATGTAGGGTCTAAACTAAATTATTCAGCGACTTTTTGCAAAGACAAATTAAGTATACGAATAGATTCTGAAAGTATATCATTCAAAGGGAAGAAGTTGGAATAAAATTTTGAATATTCGTAGTAATCGTTCTAATTCGAATGTCAAATCACTGTGAGCTATAAAAGTACGTGCGAAACGCGGCGCGGTTTCGCAAGTCGCAACTTTGGAAACAGAAAATATGTTTCCCGGAGTATGACGGCTGCGATCAATTAGAAAACGCAGGAGAGGTTTCCAACCCGTCGATTACTCGATAATCGATTTCTAGCTGATCGTTGTATTTCGAATTCCATGCTCGCAGTTTCAACAGTTCGCTTCGACAAACTTTCGCGAACAGCCTTACGATGAACGAAATTGTATAGACGTACCGAAGAATATATCAGGCAAACGTAACGCTGCAGCACGACGGATCGATGTTGCGCAAACGGAATTCGAAATTCCCAACGCAGCTGCCTTTCGAAATACGATAAGATCGCGAAGCATTCTTTGGATAAATAAATTGAGAGTTAAAGCGGATAAGAATGCCTGTTTATTTAGTTCGAATTTCCTATAAATCGTCGCTATATGTTTCCGGTGCTCACAAAGGTATCTCCAACACTCGTAGAAACTTTTCACGATATACACGTGACACGTACAATTGTACGTATATGAAAAAGTGGAATTTTTCTACGATGCGCGTGCAAATATAATATCTTCGCGAAGCATTGTATACTCGGTGGTTCATTCGGTAAATCAATGGCTCGTGAAATACATATATACGCGAGAATGTCAATGAAACGGAACAGTGGACTAGCGTGCAGCCTAATTTGCTGCTAACGGACGCCATCGATTTTGTTAAACTACCGTTTCGAGGGAAATAAAGCGCAATTGCTAACGTATCTAAATATACCGGCGTCGATTACTTCATTATCTCGTGGCAAAATATTGAAAGGAACGAAATTGGATAAAAAAACACGATGACATGACTGATCACCGCGATAGATCTTCTGGGTAGTCTGGTACAATACATAGATAATGAAATTGGTGATCGTAAGTCGCACAACAGCTGCAAACCTACCCATAGGCTTATTAGTTAATTGCCGAATGATTATCACTTCGCGAGCCACGTAATGGCGTTGCCGCTCGATTAATCCTAATTAACGGTAACAGCTTGCGTGGGATAGTCTGACCATGTTTCTCTTGCCTTCCCGTGAAATAATCCCAAGGTTTTAATTGCACGCGAAGCGAGTCGCACGTTCGGCGAAAACGCTCTTCCAACGAATTATACATCTTCGACTAAAAGAGAGAAAGCTCCTTTTTTTTCTAGCCGCCATATTGCCGGTCTGGTATTCTCGTGCACCGTCGCGTCTTGGCGAAGAGCGTGCAGATTTTTAGCGGTGCGTCGCGAAACGCGACGACTCGGTTAACCAAACTCGCCGCAGCATCTAATTAAACTTTTAACTTAACTGGTTAGAATGCTGACAGTTACTCAGTTACTTTGCTTCTACCAACGTTGCGGGACGCGTATGGGTGAATTGTCAGTGAGTTTCGAATTCGCAAAGCGATTCGATCAATAGTGAGAAATGAAAGCTTAATACTCGTCGACGAAAGTCATGGGTCTACGTCAAAGCGAGAACAAAAGGCGTTAATTATTTCAGCCCTACGTTGTGTGTCGTGTGTGTCGTGTGTTACTCAATCGTCAAATTGTGATCGATCACAACAAGCAGAAGCTTGATATCTACCGAAGAAAGTTATCGATTCTATCGTCAAAGCGAGGAAGAGACGCAGCTACGTAAATGTAATTACAGCCACTCTACGGACCTTCGTTAGCAAGAAGTCGCGTGAAAAAATCACTGTTTCTTTGACCCATCCTCGCGCAGTAGAACACGAGCGTGTTCGAGCATCCGGGAACGTTGTGACATCGGACACGGAAAGTTCCAAAGTTCGTATTTTAATTCGAAGTTTTCGCAGCGAGCTTTTAAATCGTTTTGTCCTATGACCTCTTTAAATACTCGGACATCGTCCGAGCGGTAACTTCCTCCACGGAAAATCGGTTTTTTGTGAAATTAAATTGCGAACTACTGTCTGCGCGTGATTAAGGAAGAGTTTCAGTTTTTTAAGTGGAAAATATCAATTTAGTTGAGCAGTGACTAGTTGTTTGGTCTTATCTGTATACAGTATTCTATTCATAATTATTCGAAAGATACACTTTTTGTTTATTGAAGCAAGGTTTGAGTCGGTTAAGCTTCCACATTCTTAAATTTAAGTTTATATGATAAGACGCCATTAACCTGCAATAAAATAACGAAGAAACGAGAAAAGATCGTGTACTTTAGATTCAGCAGGTGAAAGATATCAGAAACAAGAAAATGCACAGCGAGAAGATATTATGATGTAAGAATTAATCAAGTAAATACCTAAATGACTCTCGTAAATATATACATACACGCTATCGAATTGCGATAATTTCAAAAAATGCCGATAGTAGTTGCAAATTAGCTTCATGAATATAAATCATATTCGCATGCAAAACTGTGCTTGTTGAGCTGTCAATGTACACGATGTATTTTACTGTTTAGCACTCCACTAACAAGACAAATAGTGTTCCCGAGTTTTATGTCTTTTGTTTTTCCAGATAAAAATGATTCATTTCCAGAATTTGACGATTTACAAGTTAAATAAGCAATTCTTCTTATTGTTTGCACATACGATTCTTCGTTAAAACAATGAATACTGATACGATTGTGTTACCGATTAGAAACTGTACGTGTGAAAAATTTTAATTAGACAAGCGGTATTCATCAATTCTTGTTATCGCTGCGAACGATTGTGTATGATTTATGAACGTATATAATCTACGTAAAAGACGAATACGCTAATGATGGTTACTAATGGTAGGAAACGTTTCGCAAACACAATCGGTTTGTAACACCGTGGTCGTCGCGATTTTTCTTTCACACAAAGGTAGCTCGAATTTCAAAAAGGGATTTCTGCGGTCGCCATCGCGATATATCTATTTTTCTCTATTTTTCTCTCGTCCACTCTTGGCAGCGTTGGAAGACAAAGAGATACGTAGAAGTTTTTGTTTCTGTGTAGTTTCCGAGCAAACAGCGCCGAGCTACACGCAATTTACAACCAAAGCTCTTAGGAATTTGCGTAATTTAAACAAGTGCCTGTAATTTCTAATAATACAATGTACGCATAACCATTTCTCGTGATAGTGAATTAGTTAGTCCGTTGTTAATTCCCTGATGAGTTACAAAACTTTTGTTTCTCACCTTCTATCCTTTCGTCCTTATTACGACCTAATATAATAATAATAAACTGATATATAATCTAATCATTCGCTAGCGCTAACGATAACAAACTGACGCCATAAATTGATATCAATATTACAATAATATATACATGACAATAATATTTTACAGCGATATAACAGAAATATCTCACAAACTACTATATTGTTCGTTCAGTGCGTTTGTCATTTAACGAAATAGTTCTGTAAGCCTTGACGATTACAAACACCATTTTTGTTATTGCACATTGGCCTTTCACGATCGTGAGTAATGAAATCATTGCATTTCGATTTATTCGCGATTATGCGATCGAAGTCGATCCTGTCAGAAATAAGCAAATATCCGGTTACTTTCGAGCGATGGTATATCCATTTCTTGTAATATAATGTACCGTAATATAATATATAAATTATCGAATTAATGTCCGTCGTCGCTTGGAACTTGAAATAATAACATACAGCGTGGTGGACATCTTGACGTGACGTCGAACGATTTTGCCGGCCGTGCTCGTGCCAAATCGGAAATAATAACGATTAATCGGGGTCGTTCTCCAGGCAGGTGAAATATGCGAGCACGAAGGTCTCCGCTTCGTTGACGTGAAATATACATCTCGAGGGAATCATGCTTCGGGAACGTCTGCAATTACTATGCCGTGCGAAACATCGCAGCAACCGAGAACGACCGACAGCGGAAAATTCGTGATGCGGTTTCAGTTGAAATTCGGTTTAACTCGTCGCTTTAACGGCGAAAGAAGTAACTGAAATTCCGTTACATTAAATTGAGTTCCGGGAAATGTTCACAATGGAAAAATCTGCCGCGCTACTCTATAAATTTTTATCAAACATCGAACGACGCTTTTTTCAAACCGACAGGTGAGATCGGATTAAATCTTCATTTTCGTGATGTTGATGGATACGCGAATTTTTTAGTCTCGTATACTTGAACGGCTTCGCTGTCCACTTTCACATAAATCGATGGTATCGATACAGCGTAATATCTCTGATAACGATACAATGTATATGATCCGTAAAATCAGTACTAAAGAAACTTGGTTATTAACGTAGGATAAACTGATTGTATAAAGTTAATTTTGCTGCCATTAAAAAATGATCCAGCATAGAAAAGTATGATTTTGCGTCTGCAACTTTTTCCGAGTATTGGTTTTCCTCCTGACATAACTCACTTAAGGTAACATGCGATGTTTCCTTAAACGTATTGCGCGCATAAAGACGTATTTATCATTGAAACAACGTATAACATTTTGTAAAAATATTCATTGAACAAAGTGTGAACGTGGCCGCAAGATTATAGTTGCAACTTAAGTTGACGTAACATCGTGTCAACAGTTGCAGGATCATTTCTTAATTGTGCATCGAGATTTAACTTTCGATAATCTTTGTAGTAATCTTGTAGCGTTCCTTTCGCCCATAGGCAATTTGTAATATATCTAATCTTGGCATCTTTTAACGCTGCTGCAGTAACAAATTCTATTAAAATTCAATTTCTAAAATATTTCTTACGTATTGACATATCTGTTACACGACATGCAACGGTAGTTAAAAATCTGTGAATCCTAAAATCACGCTGATCGAAGAAAGGAGTCTCGGGAAATATCCGTACTCCGAAAACCTCCTCGATTCTGTTATTTTTATATATGAACACAGAGAACAACTGTAAAGGCAGTCAGGACACGAGCCACGAGTTCGTTTTATTTTCTCGATCCTTCGGACGTGACAACCACGCCAAAGTGGAAAAACAGATATATACGGATCAAAGATATGGGTGAAAACGTTTTTGCTCAGTTCGCTTTTCGCTCCGAATCGATAAGCCGCCTGATAGATTGAACCGTAAATTAAACGCAAAACGGGAGAGGGACCGGGCGAATTGAAGCAAACGCGATGATAATTGACCGTTCTATTGCCAGGGTCGCGCTCTCGCACGTTTAATTAGAAAAGTTTAGCCCGGTTGCGAGGGACCAACCGGGGGATCATAAAAGCGATTAAAAATCCAGCTGGACGGCAATTGTAAAACACGATCGACTTTAGGGGTCGGTAAGAATGGTCGACGTCCTATTAAATTTTCAACGATGCCATCAACTCGTTACGCGATCGTCGATTCGATTAGTTGGAAAATTTCTTTCGCGAGATGCATACTATAGGAAACCCGTGGGAAACTCGAGGTTGTAGGTCCATAAATTTTTAGTTTATGAAACAAACTGTGTAATGAAAATTCTATTCGTCAAGTGCCTTCACAATGAACACAAAATAACTGAAATAGCATTGGAAAGCTCGCTTCTGAGAAGCGTGGAAGATAAGGTCGGAACGCTTGGACGCGTTTTATAAAAGAGAATGATCGTTGAATAGTCGCCGGTATTTTTGAACTAATTATGCAGATGCGTACGATTATGGTTCTATTCTGCGCACTCTCGCGCGGAATTTCCAAATATTCGCTCAATTTTCGAAAATTCTCATTGTTCTTTGCGAATTCCTGGTTTGACGGAGTTTTACGCTGGACAAGTGATCGCCGCTTGTTAGAAATTCGCCACGTGGTGAATCGGATTTTAATTGTAGAAACGTGACAGGGGCGGACTGGTGGCCAAACAGTTGCCAGATCACGTTATTCTATTTAGCAACGCTGGCATTTATGACGTTATAATTATAACGTAAACCGGATTGCGTGCTTTTGCAACCGAATAGAGCGATTCTCGCGTGGTCATTAATTTTCGAACTCATTACGTCTTTTGACGGTGGATTGTCTCGTTTAACCTGCTGCCCACAATCATGCAAATAATCGATCGAATTGCGTTTAGCACCGGTAAAACTGACAATCCTAAACATTTACATAGATATTCACGCAAAGGTATTTACCAGAAAGTAGATATTCATCGGTTGTGTTGTCTTCGTCGGATAATATATGACGGCTTGGAATTAATGTTCGGTCGAATTAGGAAAGCACGATTCGTCCATTACACGAGATGTTACTTCGCGAATGTACGTAGCCCACGTAATGCATTTTCCATTCGTGGATCGAGTACACGAGATGAACGAACGATTCCACGTACTCCGTCGATGAGAATCGAGCACCGAACCGCTAATTGTCGAATAATTTCGTAACGCGGACGACGATTAATGGAACGATCGTGTAACACAGAAGGTTGCAGCGCGACGAGACACGGCCAAGTGGAAACGGACCGTGACGCGTCAGACGTGGGAACCGAACGAGACAAACAGAAAGAAAGTTATCGAATTTCTAAAAGTTTGTTTCCTCTCTGCGTGAATTGCTGTTTCGTTGCTGGCGCTCCGGGGCTGCTTGTAAATGAACGTTAAACAAACTGTTTGGGCAAGAGGAACCGTGTGAAAGCAGCTTCGTTGAAGAATAACAGCGCGCAGTAGAAACGAATAGCTTGTGGTCAGACGAATCCGAGCATCAACGCGAAACACCGAAACGCACGGAAAAAGCGTATTCAAAGATTCAATCGCTACGTTCCTCTCGCTTTTCTCGGAATAACATCTCCTATTCGAATCGATCAGCATCTCCTGCAACAACCTTTGTCCTTTTCGTCGAAAGTACGAAAACTCCTTATAATCTTTCCTTCTGCGAGAACGAAGGCCAGGGATTAAACAGCGGAGACTGTGTCTCCGGGGATAGCCAGGGTCAAACGAAATAACGCCCTGCTATGTTAAACTTGATGAATACCTTTTGCGTGTCGACGGAGCAAGTTACAAAGGGCGTTTCACGGCGTTGGCTCTTTGCCAGGGCATAATCGTGCATCTACCGGCACCAACACGCGACCAATGCTACCAAGCAGAGTGCTTCGATGACGTGTATATACTTTTTCTCCGATATTCGTTGAGTGCATGTATCAAAAATAGAGCGGGGGAAAGCGTAAACTCTCGTGAGCTAGTGAACCAGTACAACTGGACAGTAGGAAGGAAGGGAATTGCGATGCGACAGGATGCAGGCGACTAATCGATGCGAGGGCATTTCCGGTTCTGACGACGTACTGGTACAGGCTAGACCTACGCGCGTTTCAAACGTGTCTCCGCATCAATCGTCTCGATGATAAGTGGCCCCGAAATTCCCGCCACTATACGCTATTCGAGCTTAATATACGATTCATCGATTACCTTTGAGACTGATATTGCCTGCGAAATACCAACTGAATGAAGAATTTCCCTGAATCGGGAGAACGTCTGTCTGCCCTTTGTCATAGTACGAGGTTTTCCATCTTGTACGTCCAAATCTCGCTGCTGTTTCAACAAAAGCCAATATCCAATTGAGACAAGAAATCGTGCACGTCAGCCGATCGTAGGACACTTACGTGTCAACGTGTAAAACAATGTGAATCTTCATACCGTAGTGAGAGAAAAAATTTAAAATTGAAAGATCTGGGAATGTATATTGGAGGCACGCAACAAGCTCAAACGTGATCGTACTTTAAATTTGGCGAAGAAATTTATCGCGATAATTCAGAACTCATGGACAAACGTAAATTAACTCGGTCGAAAACTTGTCCTCTTTTCGCAAACCTTCCCTGTGTCCGCAAGCCACCGTGTTCTAATCCAATTAGCGTAGGCACATTCCGAGTCTTTTATCACGTCCATTCGGGTTTATCCGAAAGGTGTACACGGCTCGGAGCGTCAGCCCGTATGATAAGCGGTTTGCCCAAGTCACGTCTTATTCGTGTCCGGTCTGGAAAATTATAGTGGTTTCTGTATGCGTGTGTGTATCTATATACGTATGTTTACAAGCGTGACACGCGGTGGGACGCAGTACGGAACTCCCCTTTGAATCTGTCCTCTGCTCAGCTTGCTAATTTTCAAAATGAATCCGGCTACAAGAGTCGAGGGAAGATCCTTGGCGGATCCGATGCTGGGTAGGTCACGTACTAAGCTAACTAAGAACGAAGCAGAATGGTTGGCGAATGGATAGACGTTAATTCGAACACAGGATCCGATCATTAGAGGGAGAAACGGTAACACTTGGCAAGACGAGGTTGGCTATGGTAATGCCCGGTGAATCTGGGTCAATCAGTTGATCGTCTTTAGTTAAGGGGATACGAAATAGTGCAATTAGGCTTACCTCCCTTGCAATTAGGCTTACGTCACGCGGATGTCGAATCACGTCTGCCGACAAGATTTTCGTGCCACTCCGCTTCCGGCATCGGGGAGAGATTAATTTGCTCCGAGCGAAGTAGAGTGTATCTCGCTGTATATCGCTTTGTTCTTACTCGGAAACAAGGAAAATGAAAGAAGGAAACCGAGGAAAGAGGATGCAGAATTCTTTTACTCCAACCGCGGTACAGTGGGTTTGTTGATTTAATTGTTTGACGTTCTTGAAAACGCGCGAACGACCAGCGCTTTACTCGAAGTAAAGACCAGAGAAAAGAGGAGAAGCTTTCTTTCTTCTCTCTACGATGATATAAAAATTTCAAGCGTTCCAGGCGAACGGTTAACGAACCGCGTGAAAACGAGGGATTTGTACGCGTTGGGATTTCCAATCGCGATTTTTCCCTTCTTTCTTCCCGAATATTCACACGCGAATATTCGCGACACAGCGAGCGAAACGAAACGACGATATATGTACATATATGTCGTAGCTGATTTTTATTTTTCGGGAAGAACCGAACGCTCGGTTTCCCAACCTTGGTGGCTGCATCCCATTCAGGATACAACGAATTCTCTCGTCGACTCGGTTCGAGCGAAATTTATAGCTCCGGACGTGAATCATCATCGACTGAGAAACACGGTTCTACATTGGCAAGCGTAACTTTAGCAACTGGTCGTATTTCGCTCGTCACTCTCGACTACCTGGAATCAAGCATCGCTTCGACTTCCCGGCAATCTCGTTGATCTCGGTTTCTGCAACTGGCAGCCAGGCAAAGCCGAAAAAATTACTTTTCCGGTTCGTGTCCTCGTTTCTCCGTCATCTGTTATCGATCACTGTTTACCATTTTAAATCAGATCTCTGTATCCATGGATATAAACGCCCGATGCCCCGTGCAACTATTGGACGCGATAATCTACGGTGACACGATAAGTCGCGGAATATCAACCTGCACAGCCAATGAATTTTCTGCTTATCTCGGCGCAAACGGTGCAACGTGAGAGATTAAGCGTCGTTAAAAGGAATCCAATTAATCTGACGACAGTAATGTTCGTTAAAGAAGAATCGAAAATGAGATTTTGCTTTACGTTGCTAGGCAGTAGTAAATTCGGTTGTTACGTTCCGTGTAACGACACTTTATGAAAATTGCTTCGCGGAAACGCACGGCGGATTAAATTTCTAATTTGCACGTAGCTCGTATTACGGTGAAAGTTTTGTTGATTCCTGTCTTTATTGCCACGAAACAACAGGTTCGCAGAGTTTATCTTGGAACACATGTAAAACTTTGTTTCTAGTTTCGTTAAAAACAAAAAGCTTAATGCTATATTTCATTATTCAAAAGCATAGCTCTGAATACGATAAAAAATTCAACGAGGTGAAATACAGATAGTAACGCGGTAGAATTATAATATCAGTAGGTGCCATCTTTGCCACTAGATTTCGATACATGTAAAAATTCCAATAGCTGGCGAGAATTGGTAAATTATACACCGATCAATTACGTAGATCTTATATAGTGACATAAATACGACTTACGTCTACGTTTCTCTTATCGTCTTATCAACAGGAAACCTGATTAACTCTTTCACTCTTGACAAGTATAAATTGTTAAGAGCTGCAATTGTTACAACGACGCATGAACTGTTATCTGTTCTTTGTGTTAAAATCATACGGAGAATGTGTGTATTGTGCAATAGGTAAATAAAAGATACGCAAAATCCACATAATACGACATTTTTGAAGTTTTACAGCACAGCTATTACGGTACATCGTCGTTTAAATAGTAGAAGGGCTAAACAACATGAAACACATTTTCTGTCGAAAGTTGCTAGAAATAATTGAAAAATGAACGAAAATATCTGAAGAATAAACGAAAAGAAAAGTCCCGGCGAATATAACGCGTTACACAGATTGCAATATAACGACTGCTAAAATTTTGTTTCGACGTTACTAAAATCCTCCTCTTAACAACTTTTACAATATTGCGCGTCCTAAAATAGGATATACAGGGTGGTTGGTAACTGGTGGTACAAGCGGAAAGGGGGTGATTCTACGCGAAAAAAGAAGTCGAAAGTGCAGAATAAAAATTTTTCGTTCGAGGCTTTGTTTTCGAGAAGATCGACTTTGAATTTTCGCTCGGTACGCGTGCACTTTATCGCGTCTCGTTATAACGGATCTCACTGTAGATCATTGTCTCGATTAACGTTACGTTGATAAACACTTGCAACGTGACCGAAGTGTTTTCCTACCTATTAACTTACTATCCGACTTTTTTATTCTATTTTTTTATTCTTATTTTTTTTATTCTATATTTTCGACTTCTTTTTTCGCATAGAATCACCCCCTATCCGCTTGTACCACCAGTTACCAACCACCCTGTATATTATATCGTGCTTCGCAAACTTTTACTTTCGAAAACTGTTCATTCCAACGATATAACAGTATCGCACCTTGACTGGAATCTTGTGGCGATCGCTGTAAATGTTAAATCGATCAGAACGCAGTAGAAGATAGAAAGTATGGATTTGATCGTTGTCGTTATGAAATTAAAAAAGGATGATACCTGTAGATACTTACAGAAATTGAAGGGTTGGAAATCTGGTTTCGTCGGTTCCGCGAGTTTATATCAATTTCCAGATAAAAGAGGATTAAGCTGGCATCTCCCTAGCAGGTTGGCGCAGAAATTGGCGAAGTTTCTCGAAGATAATGGAGGCAGCTGGCGTGGCTCGTATTTCAGGCCTCTGTCAGCGCCCAGTCATCCGTACGTTCCGTATTTCAGAATGATTCTTCTCGTAACAAGTCAACGAATTTCGAGAAGCCTGCCACGCATTTCGAAATTTTAATTGGTCGTTGACGAACTGAAAACGACTTCGCTCGCAGAGGACGTTCCCTCTAATTAATTAACTTGACCACGTGGAATCGAAACGGGCGAACGCGAACGCCAGAGTGAATTTTCCACGAGCACGTGGAAGAGTCTCGCAATCAGCGCGTTGTTTCAAGAAGTACGAGGTGAAACGCTCCTCGAAAGTAATAACGAGGATTTTTCGTGATGACAATATCCTCTGGGTCGACGCGATTAAACGTACGATTCTTTGACGGCAGACGGCATCTTTTGTAATATTTCTGCTTAAAAACGTTTTTAGGCAGTTTTAAACGTTTTTATAAATATTTGTCGGATTAATTGTGACTTTCGTAATTTTGCTTCGCTTAAGAGCGACACAGTCTGATGAAATTAATCAGTTGCATAAAAGTGTTCGTGCTAAGTTTGCTCGTTCTTATCGAGATGTTCTTAGCTTGTTAATCGGATCGATCCTTAATCGAGAGTTTCTATAATCATGGGAGTGAAAGTTTATAAAGACGACTACATTTCAGTTAGGTTCAGAGCTTGGAAATATTCGAGTAAAATATCTGGAAAATAAACATCGAAATGATATTTATCATCGTTATTTCTGATTATTCTCTCTTATTACGCGTTAGTTAATTGGAGTAAATACATTTTTCTGTGATTTATTTTATTTGGCTGTTAAACGAGATAATTCCTTATTTTATTTGACGTTCCGCATTTGAGTAAATGTTTCTTGAAATAATTCCATTATGTCAACTTTATCAGATGCGTCGGGTATCTTTGTTCGAGAATAACCGAAGTTAAAATATTTCTGAAAGAAAATACCGTTAGAGCGCAAAATAATTTGGCTACGTTGATTATGATTGAAGTGTATACGCAAAGTACGGTAGTTAAAGTTCAAATTAATATTAAAATCAAAATTATTCGTTGTTCGATTTGAAAACACATTATACTTTAATATTTGATAATTTAATACTGGTTTTAATAGCTGACGATCTTGATATTTGAATATTATTTATTTCAATTAATTTATTTCAATTCATTTCATCGTAAAGTAGTTCAAACGATTAATTACTTCGAATTAAATGGATACGACGGATGGAATTTGTCTTTAACGCTAATGAAAAGACTCGTAAAGGAATAGAGTATCTATGAATAAAAAAGTTATTACATTGATGAAGTTGGCGATCTGCATAACGCGGCAACTCATCTTCTCCAGATAACAGGTTAATCAAATTAAACTCGCGCTTTGGGCATATCTGCCTCGAACTCTGACATCTGGCTTTACTTAAACGATCATTAATTAACCGGTCTTGATGTACCAATTGTCAGATGCAAAGAATTCGTTTCCAGTTTCAGGACGTGTACACTCAACTAGCCGTTTCTACTCCTTAACGCTTCACAAAGGAGCGGAACGCCTGAAAGCGCAGAGCACATCACCTAACTTATGCATGAAATAACGCGGCTGCGCGCTTCTCAAAGAAATTCCTAATTATCAGGCGCAATTGTACAGCGCATTCACGAGAATGAGCCGTGTTTTCCAACTAACTAGCGTCAAACTACGATTCTCAGGGGGGAAAGTATAGGATCACGAATGATCGATCCATTTGCCACCGGATGAGATCATCTTACGAGTGGTGAAAGCTTTCAGAAAGTGAAAAGACCACTATTGCTCGAGCCAAATATTGAGACGCTCTTGAAACGTTCCCGAACACGGAACCACGGTTAATGTTACGTATACTATCTCGAGAACGACAGCTTTTAACGTTCCAGATTTTCCAGTAAATCCATACGGCGGAAGAGATCGTTCTTTTGACGACGCGTTCTTTATATTCTTCGCTTACGAATGAAACTTTCATTTCATTTACAACGAGCCGTGGTCCGATATACATGCATAGGCTCACTGTCAAAGAAATAATGGAAACTTTCTTGCTTCCCTTTGTCTTCGCTACTTCAATGATAATTGGACACGTACTGTGTTTATACAGTCAAATGTCTGTTTTTAAAACATTGGAACAATTACAATTTTTCTTCTATACTCGGCCGAGGTCTTCCAAGTATCAAGGCTATTTACATCTTGTCAGATCCAAAGAGCGATATACGTGTCGTATAACTTCCGTGGCTATTGGAACAAATTCTTACGCAGTTACATAGTAAATAATACACAAGTAATACACGGTGGGTGTAAACATAATTTACGTATGTTCTTATTCTCCAGTAAAGCGTCCTCTCATCAGGTTCTACGTTTCGTTTTCATGGAATCAAATTTTTGCAGTCGTAGGAAATATCGTCGTAAAATGGTGCGAATTTTAATATACTTGAACTTGATCGATTGATACGCAAATGCCATGATAAGTAGAATAATGAAAATAATTTTTGTAGCCACTATAATTTACGGTACACGAGTGGAGAATTTTCGAAACGGTGCACTTGTATGAAAACTCTTGCAGTTGTCCGGCAACGATTCGGCACCATGCAAGATTACAATTGCATGCACGCGTGGATTAATAGCCAGGAAATTTTGTCATAGTTCCATCCCTTTTCTCCTCGTTTCTCATTTTCCTCGGTCGAGGACACCATGCTCTTGGAATCTTGCGAAATAAAGAACCGTCCGGTGGTTCACACTAATCCTCTCGAGGCTTTGCGGCCGGGGAATTCCAGCTTCAGACGTGAAATTAATTTTCGGCGACGGAACAGAAGAAGCGTATGATCTATTCTTTCTTTCGTCCAGCTGAGCTGTGTACGTTTCAATTTCACGAATTACTAGTCGAATGCAAGGCGCGGAAAATGAAACATCGATAATAAGCTTAATAATTAATAACGAAGAATGACAAAGACAACGTACGTGGCAGAATAATTTGACGAGAGAAATCGACAAGGGTATGCGTAAATACGTTGAAATAAGTGGAACGTAAATAGCCACGGTGAATCCTCCTATGACACAGTTAATTCGTTCCGCGTTGTGTATCGAAATCGTATTAAGCGAAACCAAAACAGCGTGATGGAAACATTCATGCTGTATGAGAGTTGATCCGAGTCTATTAGAACGTGGTATATGGAAGCGTGTAACAATTTTTGTTTTTATAGTACCGTGCCGCAATTTTCGAAACCGTGTTTTCGGAGTACCGTGTTATAATAGGGTTGAGTGTACTGTTTTGTTTCACCTTCTATATATAATAATAACTCTTTCACTTTCAATATCCCGTATATTTTCGCATATTATGTACGCTATATACATTTTTGCGCTTTGAAATTTCTGATATGTATATGAACACCGGCGGTCTACCAATGAGCGTCTCATTCATCGTCGGTTTTCTAAATTTTCCTCCAACAATACTGGCTTTAAAGAAGAAAAACAGAGCGCACCTTGAGAAGATTATGTAAAATCCAGAGCAACGATATTTTCCAAAAATACTGGATATCGAAGTAGTAAGAAAAGAGGAGAGAAGTATGATAGTAAAAATAGTACTGAAAAAGAGCGTATCTCAATGTCAAGAGCGTATGGATTCCAACTATATAACAATAAACTCGCTCTAATGAAGAGCATGATATATTTATCATAACCAAAGAAAACGAACGTCTCTTGCGTTACAATTTAATAGTCTGCACATACACGACATGCGCTCTACACAAGTACACGAGAACCCGTTGTATTTCTGCTGCCGCTTAAGCGGGTTAAAAAAGCAAACAGATGGATGAAGCTGTCGAATCGAATATATAGAGCTTTGGGATTTTTTGTCCAACCGATCGTTTTTGTCCGCATCCTTTCTCGCCAATGTGGCTGGATATTGGAAGATGCGAGTAATCGGTGAAAGGAAATAGTCGGACAACTGTCTCGCGAAGCTGTTCCTTCCCGCAAATCGAAATTCACCGTCACAATAACGCGATACGTCGCGTAATGGTTTTGCGGTTGAAGGACCAATGAGCCGATACGCAGAGAAAGATAGACGCATAGCGGTTCTCTGTCTGGCGAGAATTATTAGAGACTAAGAGAAATTTATCTGCGGTACAAGCCAACAGAAATTGTATCCTGGTTGGAACGCAACCAGCTATAAAAAAGAAGAGAAACGAGGGTAGAAGAGAATTAAAACGAAAGCCAAGCGGACCTTGCGCGCAGGTCTTTTAAAAATTAGATGCTCGTGCTTCTGACGTTTAGCGGGACATGGATATTTGACAAGCGGCGGTGATTTGAAATTCGTCCACACGGGGATAATCGGTCAGCTTTTCGTCGATTACGTACCCATCGTGTTTCCGTCGGACAGTGACCCATTTTTGGACATCGATGGGAAAAAGGTAGGTGACCAACCAACAGCAAAAATTGAAGCAAAAACTACGCCGAATCCGTAACGAAATTAAATTAACTTCCAAACCTGGCGGTAGTGTGTTCTAGCAGTGCTCGGTAAAAACACAAAGCAATTACGCTATTCCCTTTGATATCCTAGAACGGGCGTCCGATTAAAATGCAATTTACGACTAAAAGCTTGCAAAAAAAAAAAAAAGAGGAAAAAAGAAAAAATCTGGCGGTTATATCTTGTTGCGTGGGACAGGACATTTTTTTCGACGGATACAAAACGGGAAAGAAATCGACAAGAAACGAATGCGTGAAAATCAATCCGCGGGCACGTGGAATTTCCACCGATGCGCCGTGCAATAATCTACGCTGTAAAGAAGCGAGATTTATCTTCCGGCAAGGTTCTGGTTGCATTTGGACAAACTAGATGGAACATCGTGGTTCGCCGGAGAAAAAAAATTGTTTAAGATAAAAGGGACATGAATCACAAGCCGTTCCACGTACCGGAAGTTCCGCGAAATGGAGCTTCTCCCGTGATAACTTGGCCGTTTTAGCGGTGACACACAATGGGCCGACGATATTCCGGTTGACGAACAGTTTCTGAACTTTCACGGTCGCGTGCTTTTCAACGCGCGGAATTTCGAAACGGTGATTTTCTACAATACCGGGGATACACAACGGCACTGGCATGTAGATCGAATACGTTTCAGCACTGTAGCGAACACGATACTCGAGATAAATACCGATGAACGAGCTCGGAAGAATTTGTTCCGGTTAATTGACCCATGAAAGTAAAAAGTATATTTGATATCGACACGTTAATCGCACGATTGGCGAACTCAACGTTCGGAAAAAATTGGATTATTCGCAGCTTTCCTATCGGTACAATTAGGTTCCCTCTTCCTTTTATTCCTGCAAATCCGTTTAGCGTATCGTTAGCCGAATGCTCGTAGAACTTCTCTTTTACCAGGAGACGCTTTTTTCTGTGTCTCGTTCTCCTTCTTTCCTGGCGATACACGCGTGCATTAAAATGATTGTCTAGTATTCACCCTTTGCGGATGGAGCCACCCGGCGGTCCAGCGTCGCTGTGGACGAGAGGTATTGCAAACGTATTTAGTTTTGCTATATTTATGTATCATTCGATTTATATTCTTGCATGGTGTCGTGTCTTTCGAAACAGTCGCCTATATGCAAAGCCGCTTCAAAATAAGTGTCCCGAAACTGTGAACAGATTCGGACAGATATATCTGCCTCTCGTCCGCAAAGGGTTTAAATACATATCATACGTGCCACTTATACATAAATAATTTTTACGTAGGTAAATAATATTCCAATTAAGAGTCCTTAAGGATTTAGAGACTTGACAAAAATAAACGTTCTTTTAGACAATAGAAAACGATCGCAATCATAATTATTATGCGATCGGAGAACCGGCCTAAAACACTGTGCCGCTTGTGAAACGAACGATATCGACAATTCTCCGTTTTTATGCCAAGGAAAGTCAATTTACTCGTTCGTCGACACGCGCGCCGCTTCCCAAATATGATTTATCCGCGAGCCATCGATTCTTCATTTGCCTCGCAAATGAGCCATTTTGCTGCTTCGCATTTTTGCTCCTCAACGTTTCTTATTTCATCTGCGGATTTACACGAGTTTCGCCCTCTGCTCGGCACTTCTTGCGGATGAGAGACAGAGAAAATAGAAAATAAATTGGAGCTCGTTAAACCGATAAAATTTCGCGACTGTAATACCAACTGTAGAAAGAATTCACGCGAGGGATTTTAGGGAAAAAAAAAGGGATTTTGGCTAATATGCTTAGCTCGTTTCGGGACGAACGGACGAAACGAGGGCGTCGCAGTGAATAAAAAGAGAAAAGAAAAGTACATCGTCCCAAAGGTTCGAAGCTGGCAGAATTTCAATTCTGGGCGGACATTTATTGACTAGTGACGAGCGCGAACGCGCGCCTCAAATTTGGCGATCCCACGCTCGTGACAATGGGAGCAACGATGAAATATATTGTGTTCGTGCCATCTCCACGCGGAAAACTGTATAATATTTGCCACGCATAAGTCACGATTATGTTGCATCGCGCTGTCAGGAAATTTTGAGATTAAACGATCTATACACTGTCGCAGTTTCAAAATGTTTTTTTTTTTTTTTTTTTTGAGTGAAAAAGTCCTCATAGAGATTCAATACGGATTCTTCAATATTCCACGTTTCAAAGACCCGATCATTTCCGTTTTTTAAAGTAGCATCTTCGCTTGGACGGTCATTTTTCGGTGATCTGTGCGATCAATAATTATTAGATAATTAGAGATTATTAGATATTTAAAATTTGTCACTTCTGCACCTTTCCAACAAGCGTACCTACGGGACGAAAGATAATCAAAAGAGCGAAGAAATTGATACGAAGAATACTAAAATTCCCCTTATAATTCTGTATAAAAACGCTATTACTATCTATTATGGTAAAATTGGAACCATCGTTGTATGTGTAATCTATGAAAAACAGACATCGACAGTGTCCAGGTACTTTGGTTACCAGACAAGCGTGAATATTTTGATTGCCAATGCGGGAGCTAAGCTCGAAAAAGAATGAAACGAAAGGGCCGCGAAAAGCCCGGATTTTCGAATCGTCCAACGTAGACCGAGGCTTTTCCGCCCAGTATTTATGTATAATTTCAAGTGTCTCCGCAGGATCAGGATTTCATTACGATATATCATCGGCTTATACACGTCGGAGAAGAGCGTCCAGTTGACGTTCGCGGACCGTAATCCGTGAACAGCAATTCGTATTCAAATAGCACAACGCGCGTACGCGTGCGTGCAGGCCGGTACACGCGAGCGCTTCGTAAAAATCGTCGAGAGCCAGGGGATAATTCGCGTTAATGATTTTTTGCATGGCGCGCGACCATTTTATTTTCCCACGGAAAGACAAAAAAAAATCCCGGACATTTGAACGCGCGTGCAGACTTCCGTTTTCCGGGAATTTCATTTCCATGCAGATTTCACCGGAATTAAATATTCTTCTTTATCACAGTGATAGTAAAGCGTCGCGTCTATTTCTTTGGCTACGAGCTGACGTCGGTTCTGTCCGAATGCATTGCGTTTATTCGATCGATACTCGTTATCACGGAATAATCTCGGTTTTGGAAATTCTAGAATTAGCAGCGCCAAACCATCGATCGCCTGTATAATTCAATGGTTAAAGCGTAGTTTCATACACAAACCAGCTATCCACCAATTAGCTTGTTCTTACTCCCCCTCGACTCTGGCCCTTTAACGTCCAAAAATCGTTATCTGAGAATTATTAAACCAATTGCGAACTATAATATTATGAAATCTATAAGGTGGAAAATATCTTTACGAATATATCTTTTTTCATCTACGGTTTTTTATTTGCATATTTGATTAAACTGGAGATGACATAATTGAAAATGAAAACTGTTGAGAATTGTGGAAATCGTAATCGGCGAAATAACAATGTAGAAATACTTTCATTATTTGTAGAAATAATAATAAAATAGCTTTTTATTTATTTGATCTGTGATTTACGAGATGTTCGTGGATACATTCTTCCAGCCTCATCTTTTCTTTGCCTCGCGTACGGAACAGGCACATTCATTTGTTTCACGAGACGCTGCGCACACACACGCTCACACGCATATATGCGTATCACTACTGCTCGGCTGACTCGGTGTAGCGCACAAAATTACACATATTTCAATAAAAACAATCTGTAAGGCTATGACATAGGTGTAAATCTTTCAAGAATAGCCGACAACGCAGTTTTGTGGATAAATAGTAACTTCAGCAGTCTGTGTAATCTGAAATTCCGAGTTAATTCTTGCGACGGTTCCGATTAACCAAATGTAAAGGAAGAAAGAGAAGCTGGAACATAACCGAGGAAAGTTTATTAAGCGTATTTTATTCGGTCGGAGTGACGTTTCGAAAGAAGTTGTATAAACGTCGTAACTATAGTTAGCTCGACTGGAGAAAACCGTGCACTCGGTTTACGCCCCTTCTCACGTAATTTCCTTTGGCAAAGTAATAACTGTAGCTCGTAGACGCTTCTTTTACCAAGTTCTTCATCTTCCAGCTTTTTCTTCAGCCGGCGTTCCGCTGAAACATACCGTCGGAAGTCTTTTGGTAAACACAAAAACGATAGCTCGATAAATCTCGCAGCTTCATTTATATTCCGACGTTCTTTGAAACGCTGCCCTGCCTCATTACGATGGCTCATACGATGACTTTGACTGTGGAAACGTGTCTCGCTTAACTGACGGATGCTGATTTACGCGAATAACTTTGCTTTACGGCGCGAACGTCGGATTTCGCTTCAAGGGGACCGTAAAACGGAACAGTCGATGTTAACTACACAACTCGTCGTTCCGTAGACTGCCTTTGGGGGTAAAACCTTTATTCTGTTGTCGGTTCCGTGATGCGAGCGATCCGTTGGATACACCAAACTGTTTACGACTGCTTAAAGATCAGAGACTGCAGAAGGTCGAAGAAAAGAAGTTCCGAATTATTTTTTCTCGTCCGAGCTTGAGCGTTGTTTGAAACCAAGATGAGTTTATGAACTTTCGGAACTTGTTTCCTTCGTTTTGACGCAGGAAAGTCAGTGAGATCGATATAGAAATGATAGAGAGAGGGTTCTGAAGACAGGCAAGCTAGTTAAGTAAGTTAGTTTTACCACAATTTTCAATGTAGATATAGAGAGAATATTATAGTCGAAATTTCGCTATATCTCGCACGTCACACATAAGTCGCAAAAAATTGTATAACAAATATTCAAATGCTGCCGTAAGTTACTGAACGTAAGGCAGATACAACTAAGCACATAGTTGTTCTTTGACTTCACTTCAAAGTTTCAAACTCATCGCTCTCCGAAACTTTCCGTGTTTCCATTATTCTCTCCTGTGAGAACTTCGAACCATTTTGCTTTGCTCTATAATTTTCTTTCCTCTTACACAATGTACATATTATCATTACTTCTAATTCCTGGATCGTATACACATAACGAAGATAAAATCTTCTCCTCGTTTTCTCTGCCAATAATACGATAACAATTTTAATCGTGAAAATTTTGCGCGCGCGAATTTCGAAGCGTAACATCGACAAGGATTTAAACGGAGTTCGATTTTGTGCACTTCGCAGCGGTAACTAGCGATTATGACGAGAAGCAACGCGATGCACGAAATTGGCAGCTATTAGCGAGGCATAATTAGCAACACCCTTACGGCTCGGCCGATTACTCCATCGCTTTCGTGCCGAGTATTCGTTCGCGTGCACTCACTCTGCTTCATTTTCCCTATACAGCCAGACACGCGCACGATCTGCTAATTACAAGCGAATTCGTCCGTGGAATCACACACGACTGGATATGCTCGATCGTTCAGCGGCTAGCGAGACTCTTGTAACGCCAATTTTTTGCGTTACTCGCGTGCGAGCGCATCTACCAAGAATTATCGCATAATTCGTCGAATTCTAAGGCTAATATCGCAGCCGGCTCGGTCTCTCAACTTTCACACATTACGATCCATCGTATTATAATGTAAGAAACCAACGAGAAAGTACGGTTTCTTGGTAGTGACAAAATTATTCTGCTAATAAACTGGAATCATCATGGCGTTCTTGTTTTTCTAAATAGAAGATTCCTTCGTATCGATCGGATCGAAAATTTCCCAAGGTTCTACGTAAAATTTGTTAAATAATTTTACTTCTTCCAGTACTTTCAGAGATTCGCTTAACGAGATTCGCTTCAACGCTAGAATGTGATAGCGTACATTTGACAAAAAGTTGGCCAAGTAATGTTTTATTTTTATGATTTTAGCTTAAAATGAAAATACGAAAGAAAAATAGCATTATATTTTCTACTTAATAAGTTTTCTGAATAGACAAGGCTGCACGCTGCGAATCGTAGATTCCAGGGAGGCCAAATATTTGTTGCGCGCAGAATACACAAACAGTTTGTTGGAACTTCTTTTATTTCTTATCTCCAAGTATAAAAGCGAAAATAATATTAGACACAAAGTGGGTCTGTAACGCTCACTGGACACAGTTCTATGTTGACATATTATAAAGCCCGATGAATTTACAATGTTCCGTAAGCAACGAATAAACTTAATAATTGTAAAAGGAGAGCCTAAACGATGACAGATCTCAATTAAATTTAAAAAGATAATGTTTTCAATCGTCATGTTCCTCTGCTCGTTTCTCGATTCGTAATGTTGTTGAAATCCGCCAATATGGCTTCTGAGCGATTCATAGCGATAAAAGACTTAACGAAAGACCAATGGTATTGTACAAAAGTAGATTTTCTCATAAAGAGGAAGACTCGAGACGGTCGGCTCGTGCCTGATACGAGATAAAGACTTTTCAACCCTGTGACGTTTCCCAGAAGCAACGTCAACGTACACGCGAGCACAGTTCCCGTGAAACGGCACCTTGCACAAGTACAGGACGTGCAACAGGTGCAAAACACGTAGGCTCAGTTACTGCATAGGCCAATCTGCAGTTCCGTCCTACTTCTGATCGTCGATTAAGTGGCAGATTTCGAAACTTCGACGACGCGTTGCCATTAAACAGTTAACCATGCATCTTGATGCTCTTACTACGCGTTCAAGCCTTAACATCGTATCGACCACAATTTTCTCCAATTCACGTTGAAATCCTCCAAATGGTAAATTTTTTAGTAACGAAACTTGTTAAATTTGAAGACACACGGGAAAAGAATATGATACTTCTTCCATCTTCTGTAGGAGAGCAATTTCAAAACTTAATGCCCTGTCAACTAATTTCATATTACTCAAAAAAAATTACTTTTTAATTTAAAAACTAGATACGTGCTCTTGTCGTCTATCTACGTGTATTTGAATATTTCAAAAATATTGGCGGTGATGGTTATAATTATTCGTATCCATTATAATTATACGTATAACAATAGTTTTATTCCACTGTGGTTTTATACAAAGACACATACCGTTTCGAGTAAGAAATTATTTTTCTTTTCAATTTATCGTCAGTGTTAAAATGTCCTTTCTTAAACTCCGAATGATCCATAAATCGGAAAATCGATAAATATAGGCTCATCGTGTTTTCCTCCACGTGGCCTCCGATTATTAGATACGATATGCCAACGTGTACGAAACACGGTGACAGCTTATTAAGATAATCTCTTTCTTCGCAATAAACAGGTGCTGTTCTCTAATTAAGATCTCAAAAAAAGAAAAAAAAAAAATGGGATTAACTTCTTTAAATTCTTGCTCGCGATGGTTCGCCGAGTCACAGGGAAAATTAGTGACCGGAAGATTTTTCTAGTAGTACCGGGAATGCTCTGACCGCGAAATGTTGCGAACCGAGTAAAAAACGACCTCATACGTAATATCGCGTCTTCGTGGCTCATTTCGTGTGCGGAGAATTTACTGCCGCAAAATTCTCGTGTATGAACCATACAGGATAATAGTGCTACGACCTCGAAGGATAGCTATGAAAAATACCTGCACACACACGCCAACACGTATACATACATTTCGCGTAATATGGAAATCTCGATGAGAACTTATCGATCATCGTTCTCAAAAATGATGTACCAACTCGTCCGAAAATTCTTGTTATTCTTATCAACGCGATGAAGTATCGACACGCCGATCGATTACTTTGATCCGATATACACACGTCGTTCCTCATTCAACGTGTTCACGAAAGTCACCTATCCATTACGGTCCTGTGCATGTTCGTACACACAGGTTTATCGATCTAGGTCTCAGTGGGAACACGCGATTCACGGTAAGCTCAACGACCCGTGTGGGTTCGAAGTTCCAACGTGGAGGGAACCGCGCGCGAGATAACCACCCTCTGAATCATGTGCCTCCCTGTTACCCCCTTTTAAACGATATCTTTCTTCTTTCCTCCTCTGTTTTTTCTTTTTTTTCTTTTTTTTTTTTAGTAATTATGTAGTTTAGGGACTTTTCACAATTTCAACTTCGATATATTTTGTTTAGCTTTAGCTTCATCTCGTGGTTGATTCTGGCTTTATCTTCTTATGGCTTTATCCTCATCCTATTATGGCTGAAATTTTACCACACGCGAATTCTGTTGTAGTATTATCGTAGTAAAACGTTTAATTCCACTCGTGTAACTTTATTAATTTTTTAATTGGACGCGATATGCTGCGGTGAACTTTTGCCTAACCATACTCTTTAAATGTTGTATCATATCGTTTTCCCTCTTTCTTTTCCTTTTTCTTCTTTTTTTTTTTTTTGAGTGAAAAGAAGGACAATTTAAAAGCAATCGTAACCATAAAAATAAACAGTATCTTAGTCACAAAGTTCATCATCGCCTGTAATCATGGACCAAGGATCTCCTCTTCTACAAACAGCGTCCTCGCTGCATATAAATCCGATCTACGTTCTTCTCGGCTTCTTTCCAACGGGTTGAACGCTTCCAAATGTATTTAAAAAGTTGCTATTTCCTCGAAGTTTCCGTTCGCTCGGTCCGCACGCCACGAGAACTGTTGCTCGAGGTACGTTTTGTTCGGGGTATTAAAAAACTACCTGAAACTGCTCTCCGCTATTTAAGCAGCCTGTCTTCCCTCGGAGGGAAGTACACAAACGTGTTGGACGATTAAAGGTTTGGAAAGCATAGCCTGTCTCTCTTTTCTCTGGAAAACCGAGACTATGCAATCTCATAGGCTTGGATTTCCAAGAGCTGTTTACCTGTTTAGCTGTGCTGCAGATGTTCCATTTTCGATAGCTGAGCAAACTTATATTCTGCATCAGGTATTTACGAAATTACAGCTACCTGACCTCCATACGTCTCATTATCATTTCAACCTTTGTAAAACTTAATTCCAGAGCTGAACTATTTTCTAGGATGCGGGTATCATTGTTTTAATAAAAATGAATCATATCGTTTGTACTATTATTAAAATACCAGTATTAAATGCTATTGTAATTCAAAAATTGCTTTAACATGTCCTTTTAATAGTAAGCAATACACAGTGGCGAGCGTACATGTGAATAGGGGAAATCTTTTTCTACCAAATTCAACCTATTTTAATTTGTAATTATTACCAATTATTAGAAATAAAAATTTGAAGGAAATATTCTACGTACACGATGCTTCAAATTACAATAAATTCATGTTTCAAACTAGTATCGTAGAAAGAGAAAGAGAAATAAAACTTTTCGTAAGTCGTTTTTATACATAAATGATACATCTTATGGGAAACTCTCAAAACCGCAAGGCTATCGCTTAAATATTCAGAGAAGGAAAATAATATTATCGTTAAATGATTAAATTATTAATGATGATTTACCTCGAACTCCCCGTGTCAGATTGATTCTTCGAAGAATTTACTCTTTAACAAACCGACGATATACAATGTTCTCGTATTTGAGGGAAATTATTTTCACAAATTAATATTCACGGTATGAATGCGACGTTTCCCTGAGCCAGCAATTAAAATAAGCTACGGGCGGAGCAGCACAATGATCGTTAAGAACCCCTGGTGTAAGTTATCATCCATGCATAATGCCGGTAATAAAATTCACTCGACTGTGGTCAGCGATCTTGAATCAGTGAAAAATGGGAGTAGTGGGAGTTATCGTTGAGGAAGGGATTCGTTCTCAACTAATGACTCTAACAATTGCTGGAAAAACAATTTTTCTCTGATGGTGTAATCGATCGAACGGGATCGAACATTAACGGATGAGGCCGCGATCGAGTAAAGCCTCAGTTTAAAATAACGACGTGTTTTATTTCCGTTTGGATCGTTGGCGAATTAGAGAGGATTTCGACAAATGTAAATGATATTTACGTTTGTAACGACGCGCAACACGAGAAGATATTTAGTCCGCTCTTGTAGCTCGTCGTATTTTTCGCTATTATTTCCGTAATTACGTCGAAGGTATGAAAAATGTTAAATTATGTAAAATAAACATATGGACGAAATATATCGTTTGGTTGAAATATAAATACCCTATCCGGTATTTTTTACTTTTGTGATTATTTTATTCGAATAAAGAAATATTTTTAATCGAATTGAAAAAAGGTACGCATACATATAATGAATCTTTATAATAGGACATTCTAATCTTTTTGAAATTAATGATACAGTACGTGTCAAGATAAATTTGAAATATGTAGGAGAGCAACTCTCGAGATATGAAATGGATTGGCAATTTTTTGAGGGTCGTTGCTTCTCGATTTCGATTTGTTTCGCAATACACGCACGGCCATCGTCCCGAGATTCGTTCGCATGAAATACAGTACACACATACATACACAAACACGGATATCGTGCCTTATGTAAATCATCGGTTTCTAACGATCTCGTTGCGCAACCCCGCCGCAATGACGCGACGCTCGATAAACTCACGATGAAGCCTCGCCGCTCTCATGTGATACATATTTACCCTTGAGATTAATAGCCGCAAAAGGAATTACTATTTCGATCACTCTCGATTGTATATCCTGTCTCGGTCCAAAGATTTTAGTTATCCTCGAAACAAAATTAAAGATTAAGACGAGTCACGAATCACGAAGTCACGTTCGATATTCCAACTTAATTAATTTACATTCAATAGATATTACAGGTAAGAAATGTAAACAGTTTAGATATAAAAGTTTTTGTTTCTTTCATTCCATAATTCTTCGTGCACGTTTCGGTCTGATTTCTTTGATACAAATTTCATACTTGGCGAAAATATCGCTTATAACGATAGTCGAACGATATCTTAAGAACAAATGGGACGGAAGCTCGGTGAGAAAGAGGCAAGGAAACGGTAGCTTCTGTTCTTTCAAGGAGCACATATTGTCGTGCAATCACGCGTAAATGGACTGGAAGAATTAGAAAATCGTTTGGTAACGATAACGCGGCATTGAAAGCAAGAAAGCCGTTTCGTTACCACACGCCACGGACATAAAGCGAAATAGCGCTATTTTTCCGAACAATGCGTTTGTTAAACGCAACCGAAACACCGTGTGACGATCCTCGATTGTTTCTCCACAATAGATCCTCTTCCATGTTTGAACAGCCGACGTTATTTTCGTAAAACATCGTCCCATTGAGAAGAAACGCCACACGTCGCAACCGAGCCACGTCGATTCATCGAGCGAATCGGCATTTTTCATTCATGAAAACGTCAGACACCGTTCAGGCTGGCATTATTGCGTCGTAATCGATGTCTTGGAGCAGAGAGCATGAAAATCCAGAAAATTACGTCGCAAGCTGTCGACGCGCAGCTAGTACGCGTGTATGTTTGCGTTTAACCAATAAGGGTGAGTGTATTTCGCGATCCATCATCCGTTGGGATTACCAACAGGGCGTATCGTTGCGTCGGTTGATTCGTCGCTTTGCTCGCCTCCTCGCAATTGTCTGGAGAGCGGTATTTCGTGCACGAAATTAGGAACAACGTTACATCGATATTTTAAAACACGAATTTACTGTATGTAATATAAATGTAGTATAAATATTTATAGTAATAAACTGTACAGCGACAAACTTTTTAAAAAGTATAGATTTTTACTTTATTTCAGGAAGGTACTGTTATTTTACGGGGAGAAAGAATTCCTGTCGCTGAGATGATGGAAATTTGGACTATTTGGTATAAAACGTTAGCTTTTACCGTAGAATTCGATCATATTTCTCTGTAGTATCATGTAGATTTATTTATAGTTACAAAGAAACGGGAACCGTTATTCTATATAAAAAAGAACGAAGGGGAGGCACTTCAACGTCATCGTTGTAATTAGACTGATAATACTAAAACATATATCCACGATGCAATTAAAAAATATAGAAACGCAATTGCTATAGCAATTATAATACTGGACGATATATAGGATGAAGCATTTGAAACAAGTCACCTGAATATCTCGCTTTCTTTTGACGATAGAAATAAATACATCGGATCGAATTTGCTTGGTTTCGTGAAGCACGTAATCCGATGTAACTAATTTCCTTCTTACAGGGCAAACTAAATTTTAACTTATGCGCGCTTAACTATATATTGCATAAATAGATAAAGAGAAATACGAAAAATTTGGAGTGCTTGTTACAAATGTTTCGCCCGACTACAAATTCGTTGAGTAAAGGACCAATGCTCTAACGCTGAGTACTTAGATAATAAATAAGGTTTATGAAACGAGAACATTTGAATAACTTATTAAAGTTAACGTGAGTTAGATTTTAATCCTCTGGTGACAAAATGACAAACTACTGAAAGTAGGTCCTTTGGCTTTTCTGTTCATTTATTCAAGTCAGCTGATTTATTTGCATTCCAAATACTCAGTAACTTTTAACAGTTTTAAAATCTTTTTAATTGAAAAAAATTTTCTTTGACAATTATTCTATTTTCCCTCGTTCAAAGGTTTGCATAGTCGTTGATGTGCTTATATACTAGCCTTTGTATTAATTGAAGAACTTGAAAGATTGACTGATGGAATCGCTGTGTTCTTCAAACGACGCATGCGACTATCCGATACGATTTCCAAAAAATCATAAATTATTTATGATTACAATAATACTAACTAATTTCGATGAAATTTTTGACATGTACGTAACTGTCATAAATCTTCAAACCGTGTAGTTTAATTTAAATTTCGATTACAGACTCGGATTAAAAGGTTATAAAAACTGACCTGTACTTTTTCCTTCGCGACTTCGATCAATTGCAATTTTTCCAGAACATTTTTACGCGTCGTCTAGTAAACTAATCCTTCTAACTCCTAAAAAAAAAAAAAAAAAAAAAAAAAAAAAAAAAAAAAAAAAAAAAAAAAAAAAAAAAAAAAAAAAAAAAAAAAAAAAAAAAGAAGAAAACAAACAGTGTGGTCCAATTTTTAAAAAGTTATTCTGTTTTCGAAGAGCATCCAAATATATGTTAATGCCGGCAATAGAATTTTACTTTTATTTTTCCTAGGAGGAAATTCCATTGCGTAAATTTGTGTAACTATTGAAACAATTATATGACTCTATATTATGTCGATCGATCTAACTGTATTAAAAAAATTTTTAAACATACGTTTTCCGCAACGTTTTTCGTCCATTTAATAATTAGCGATCAAATGGATACTTTCAGCAGTTTAATTCTCCTGCACTTAGATGGCTATCCAAATTCTCGTTTTTCCCATATTGGGAATGCCTGTCAAGTGGCTGCAACGAATACGTCCGGAACACTAGAATACTTCATGCGACCATTTTTTTAAATCGGTATAAAGTTAAAAGTGGCAGTGAGTGGCAGCTTAAATTTATATACTCTCTTTGGTAATAAAGTATGAAGCTTGCTATAAAAAAATCCTATATCTGTCACTCTTAAACGTTTTTGTAAAACCCATGTCGAAGCTTAAATAGTTATAAGCTTTGCACTGTTTAATAGAGTATAGGATTTATAAGGATTAAAAGATACTCACAACAGAATTAAACAATGGAAATACGTCTATCGGCATGCGTAGAACTATAATTCGAATCTGTTGTTTGACGTTCTATAACGACTACATGGAACAATCAGTTTCATTTTGAATTTCAGGATTTTGTCTTGAGAGGGTTGGCCTCGATTGCACAATTATTTCAAATAATAGCGTGGATTTTGAAGATTCGAAGGATTGCCATTTCAAGGAAAACGACATTTTTTGGGAATATCGAACTTGAAAAATTGAATTTTCACAAAAGGTAGATTTTCATGCCTGTTGGATCCCCGCCATTCTTCCGCGTACGCTTTATTTATATTCCCACCGATATAGCGATTATGTCTGACATAGTAAAATTAGTGGAAAGCTTACCACGTACTATTCTGCTTTATGTCGAACACGTAAATACATTGTGGGATCGAATGTTTCCAATTATTCGATATAACGGTAATCCGAAGATTGAAGACGTAGGAATTCGTATTTTTACGAACGTAATTAAACGCGTGTTTCATTTAACAAATACTGCAGCGAATAGATACTGTATTTTGAAAGTAACCTCATCAATGTAAATTTATCTTCTATCTGAATAAAAGTGACCGAACAGAACTTGAACAGAAACATGTTTTAATTACCATATACCAGAAGGAGCACTTCGACTGAAGGAATGGAGTGCAAATAGGAGCCTGTACCATCTACTAAATAAATACATACCATAACGAGTAACTTATTTTCAATGTTTCGTATATTTTTGCATATCGTGTACATTTTATATCTTTTCGCATTTTTAATCTCGTCAATGCGTTGTAAATTTAAAATTGCAATACTGCAATAACGAGATAGTTGAGATAATGATCTTTCATAGGAATGATACGAAGTCGATATTGATGTTACTGTTCTTCTCAACGGAAAATATATGTACATTAAAGTGTTAGGGATGGAGAGTGGAGATAGATATAAGATATAAGATTATATATGGAGATTAGGGATAGATATAAAGGGAGAACAGGCGACCTGTCACTGATGAATTACTATTTTCGTAGACTTCAAGGTTAAAGCAAACATATTTGACGTTACTTTCCTTTGTAAAATGTAAAGACGAATTTTGGTGAAGTTTGAGAGACGAATTTAAACGAATTAGATATTGCAAAATACAGAGAAACGAATGAGTCGATTTGTCTGTTTCAGAAAGCGCGTACGAAGATGAGGAGTATGGCGCCAGGGGCGCGAGATCCCCTGGTGAAAGCGGTCTCGGCGAAGGAATCGGTGCTCCTGACGATGATTGCGCAGATCTACCTTTGAGGATGGATATTAACACGATCAGAGGTTGGAACTCGGGCGCGAGGGGCGGTTTCCTACGGGGCATCGGGCAGCGCGTGAGCTTCGACCCTGAGGCACCGCCGCCGCCGCCGCAACCTGCGAGAAAGGTCGATGAAAAGGTCAAGGTAGGTATCTCTAACGTTACACAAGAAGCTACTGTTTATCGTGAACAGTAACAAGGTATTTTGTTCGATCAAGGAATAAATTAACGCTCATGATGGTAACCAAGTCTCCATCACTATTTTTCCTTTGACAATTTTTTTAATTAAACCGACGCAATGAAATTGATGTATGGTTTTTCGAAGTAAATTTCAAACGTTTGTAATTCGCGATACAATTATTCACGAGTATGTAAACTAATTAGAAATCGATCAAAGTTAATTGGAAATTATTTACGCTCACGGTAGATTAGTAGAGACAATCAATTTTTTAATTAGTTACATGTAAACCAGGTGACCACGTCGATAGCCTTCGTGTCGAATTAATATTGATAAAAATCTACGTTATTGAAGGAACCACGGTCTATCATCGATCTTGAACAAATTTTTTACGTTCGTGCGAAGACGTCGCAGATCCTCTATGGACCCCCATTCTCTATTAAACATTTAATAATGTCTTAAATACTGAAGCTTAAACATATTTATACCTTTAGTTTCTAACCACGTTAATACTGTTCTAATATCTCTATTTGATAGGTTCCCTTTAATTTCCCTAAAAACAATCACCATGTAGAAAATCGAAGAATTTTCGAGCCTTCGAGAAGTAGTTTCAAGTAATTTTTCGTATAAATTCTATAAAGTAACACTTGGTTGGGTGACACAGATAAGAAACTGACAATTTCGAGGAACTGTGAAAATGATACGATCGTTTTGTCTGGTGTACAGAAATAGTACACCCAAACAAGGCTGAATATTTTGGCTGCCAGCATTAGGGTTAATGGAGTTGCGAAACGTTCAAAGTAGAACGAGCGTTTGACAGAGGAAAGGAGGCGAGCAGGCGAATAAAAGGAAGCAGTCGAACGATAACTGCGTTACGACGTCGACCCAATTTGCGGAAGTCGCTGTTACGAATCAGAAGTTCTCTTCCCGTCGTAGTCTACCTTTTTATTGCCTTCTCGAAAGTCCTCTCCAGAGGGACGATTATGTTGCGAATCCCTGCGAGCGAATCAAGCTGTCGCTGGAACGTGGCTAGTTTCTCGAAAGAAACTCCCACGCTATTTCGATGATCGCAGATAATCGAATTCGACCGATCGACAGATGTAATTACACTGTAAGGACAGGACAGAAAGAGATCGGCGCCAAAACTTTCATTCTTGATGCGTTCCTCTGTTCCATTTCGTCTGTGACCTCAGTTCCACTCAAATCAGCCATTCCAACACTGTAGATCGGAGGATGAGAGAGGAAGATGAGCAAGCAAGAAAAAATTATTTTATCGACGCTACAAGCAGCTGGAGATAACGCGTACGCTTATACGCGCGCTTTTACGAGTGGATCGTGAAGCTTTTGTTTTTATTGCGTCGTAAAATCTCTATCGAGTTGATTTCATGGCGGCATGGTAAATGTACTGGACAACTTGTATTTCGTGAAATCAAACATCCTCCTAACAATTCCAGTCTGGTAGTTGGAATACGCGTTTTCTAACGGCGGTTAGATAGTTCAGCTTCTTAAACGACATCGCCGTTCATAAGTATTAGGACACGTACGTTCTACTTCTAATTCTTCCATCGATAGTAAACGAAACCTCGCAATTGGTTTCTGTCTTTTATTGCCTCGTAAACGTCTTCGATGAATCTCTGCCCGTCAAGCTGCTCCACAAAAATCTCGTGGTTTTACCCGATCGAAACCAATCTTCTACGCTTTCCTTTCATCTTTGTGCTACTTCGTACACCGGCGATCTATCACGTTCACCTTTGTTTCGCGGGACAGCGTTTGATTCACGGCGTGGACGCAATGCATTAAAATCTCCCGCCTCTCGCAAAAAGCCACCGAGAAGGCGAAACTAAATCATACGACGAATACTTGAACACGACCGGTCGGCTCGAGAATAGAGCTGCCTTGAATACAGGTCAGCAGAAGCACGTAACGACTACGATGTCCTAGCCAGTGATCGCTAAGAATAAAGGTGTTCGTTTATTTCAAAGTACAGCGTATGAGTATCAGGTCAGAAAACGCTCGAATACTTATAAAATCGTTTATACGATGGACAATGGAAAATTAACAGAATGAATTCGAAAGTATTCTTCTTCGTCGAATTTTTCTTCAGCACGAGTTACTTGACCACGTAACGTATAAAATTCCTAAAAATGACGATGATGAAATAAATGCATCTTCTGACGAATACACCAGAGCAATCGACAAACAGAAAGATTCTTACCAACGTATGCAAAATTAACAGAATCAATTCGAAAGTATTCTTCTTCGTCGAATTTTTCTTCAGCACGAGTTACTTGACCACGTAACGTATAAAATTCACTCTTGCCTCGTGTAACTTTAATTTCGAAACGAAAATGATGCTAAAAACGACGATGATGAAATAAATGCATCTTCTGACGAATACACCGGAGCAATCGACAAACGGAAAGATTCTTACCAACGTATGCAAAATTAACAGAATGAATTCGACAGTATTCTTCTTCGTCGAATTTTTCTTCAGCACGAGTTACTTGACCACGTAATGTATAAAATTCACTCTTGCCTCGTGTAACTTTAATTTCGAAACGAAAATGATGCTAAAAACGACGATGATGAAATAAATGCATCTTCTGACGAATACACCGGAGCAATCGACAAACGGAAAGATTCTTACCAACGTATGCATTTCGATCTTCAGATGTTTCATTCGTCAGAACCGCAATTACAATCTTAATGGGACTACGGAAGAAAATTCTTGATAAAAGTTGGCTGAAAAGGGGCGGAGGGTGGAAAATAACGAGGCTACCAGGTAGCGGGAGGGAAGGAGGTACTCGGCGGAATACGCGTGAGCTCGCGATTACCCCTCTCAACTTCAAGAAGATGACATACTGTGCCAAGGGCCGACACTGACAGCGAACGAGTGTTTGCCGGGGCGCACCCTAATTGTCGAGCCGCCACACCCTCGGCAAACATTGTCCATCAAGCCTCCTCCTAACAACCATCTCTCTATCGGCCCCTACCACTCGACCCTTTTCCATCGGGACCAGATATATGTACATATATACGCACATCGCACATATACGCGGCGTCCTTGGTGCGAAAGGACGTGGATAGCTGCACGATTAGAAACGGAGGGTTGCTTAATTGCTGGAGACGCCGGCATTAACCGCGGGATCTCGTCTCGCGTTACTCCCCAGACCATTTCATTTCCGCCTCGATCGTACATGTGTTTGCGGATCGTCGTCGTTCGGCAAATATCAGAGTTCTAGGTTTAAGTAACGTGTTTGATAAACTTCCTGACTCTTGCCTCGGCTCCTTGACGCACGGCCGATGTCGCGTTGGTCAGCTGATAAATATTAGGTTGTCCGGAAAGTTTCTTTCGTTTTATAAGGAAACAACGGATGCACGAAATTTGTTGTTTCGTGTTATTTTATCGAATTACGTAATAATAGAAACGGAAGAAAATGGATCATACGTGATTCAGTAAAATAATAGAAAACGAAAAATGCCGTGCGTCTATTAATAACAAACAACCTAATAAATAACAAATAAAGAAGCCGTTAGTAAGAGGTCGGTTAACGATTGCCTATAGGGACGTGAAAGAGGGATATTGTATCTTCGAGAAACAAGGAAGTCTCTGGAAGCAGACTTCATCAGGGTAAAAAACTGGAAGATTGGAGGATTTGTAAGATGTCTTCGATCGTGGTTCGGTTCATTGTAATGTACCTTACGGTCACGATCGATTAGCCCTACAGCATCTCTCGGCTCATGTCCGATATAGTCGTATTTCTCTGTCGTTATGAGATTTCTTAAGCTCGAGAAAAACGTGGGACGCTTCTCCTTTTAATTTTCTGCGTATAAATGTTCCAAATCGCTAAAATCAGAATGAGATTGAGATATAAGAACTGGAGGATCGCAGCAGGGTTAAGCCAATGAGAAGGCGCGAATAAAAGTGGCTTAGTTGAAAGTTCTGTGTGGGGTTCATAGAATAGCGAAAAGACTGTTCTGCCGGTAAAGTGCTGTCTATGTGCCTGGTCATGCTCGTCAGAGACATAACTTTTTTACTCGGTCAATCTCTAACGAGAAATACAATACTTTGTCAGGTGTAATGAGAAACCTGCGCGAGGAAATATTAGGTTATCCCATAAGTAGCGTGGTGTTTTATGTCTAACTGTAAAACTAACTAACTAACTAACTCTAAAATATTACGTCTTGTTTTCTGGAACTATATTCCAACTTTCTGCAAACTTTTTAATTCTCTCATTGAGGAATTGTTACGATCTCGACCGAAATATTCAGTTATCCCTATGAAATTTCTCATTAGTATCTAATTATTATTAATTAGGTTAAGCGATTCCAATGAAATAAGAAACTTGTTCTGCTAAGTACAGAGAATGGTAGAATAATTTTCGATTATACCTTTCATTTTTCATTCCAACCCTTTCATTTATTGAACCTAACATCGTCTTTGCTGTTAGTTTAAATTAAATTTCACCAGTTACCACTTCGCATTACCTTAGAAATTCAAAACGCAAGATAAGAAAATACTCGTGTATTTAATTGATATCACGCCAATCAAAGGTTTTTGTAGAATAGAATTCGAAGGATACAATTGAAAGAATAGAAATTCTCTTTTGAAGAATGGAAGTTCTGTAGATTGAATCTACCCACAAACATAACGTTTGCAGTCACACAATACCTCTTGTCCTGAACAGTATAATCGAAGAGACGATAATAGCAGTGCTACGAACAATTACATCGTAATCGCCATACCATCCAGTACTGGATTTATCTTATATGTGTCTTATACTATCTTATGTTATATGTTAGGATTTCAAGAAGAAAAACTCTGACAATACCCGGTTTGCAAGAAAGTATACAAGTATAAAGATTAACTCCGCTTTTGAATAGGCCGGTGTAGGAAGATGGCATTGTTTCCGCTCGTGCTTGATCTTTACGTGTTGTATCCGGTATTCTTTTCTGGTCGGCGATTTAATGGCAAGCATAAAGAGAACTTGCCTTCTAACGAGAGGTTTCCACGATCGAACAATGAACGGTTATCCGAGTCGTTAATTACTCCCCTTGTTCTTCCTACGATCGTCCCAATTTTAGCTGAATCTTCGATCAGCCTTTCCATATTCCTCGATCGACGCTACTGTTCCCTTTCGGTAATTTTCGTGCGAATCGTATTTCTCTATGGTTGGAAAATTTCTGAAATTTGAGAAAAATATCAAATTATTTCACGTGGTCGCGTTTACACGCGGCAGAAATTTGATTTGTTCATAAAACTATCAGCCCATTAGTTTCACGATTAACTAAATTAGAATTTTACGACTCCAAACATTCTCGTGATTAATAACGATTCTGTTAATGCCAATTACAGTTCTTTTTTTAAATTGTCGTTCCATGTAAACTAAATTTTTCAGAGGCGAGAGACAATATCACGTACGGGATGATCTTATACACGAAGCGAATCGGTGTTGTATTGATACGCTGCAAATATATACAGAAGATATACTTTAAAAATAGATAAGAATTCTTGAAATTAAGTTTACGCCGGGAAGGATAGGAGACACGAAGAAGTAGAAAATTGGAGGAAAAACTAACCATAATCCTTTCACAGCCTCTTAGGAGAAAAACTTTCAGAATCCAGTTAGCTGTTACCTCTCGAGAGTATCGAGTTTAGGGTTAAAACTTCAAAGTTCCACGAAATTTCCGAAGTGCCCGATCCCCAGGTAACACACTCAACTCTGCTCGTACCCCGCTCGTTATTTCATTATATTCGCCTAGTTCTACATCCACAAGTTCGACGACGTGGTATCGGTTTAAATCACGACGCTTCTCTCGATCCACGATGCAAGATCGGCATCCATTCGCGCGCGCGTCGTTCGCTCGGGTGACTATATCCAAGCTTGCGGTACATTTATCATCCTAATTTCATCCATCTTTCATCAGAGCTTCGTCCGTCGATCAATAACCCGTTACCCCTCGAGTTTCTTGAGGAGTCGATGGTTTTTTGTTGTGAAAAGTGAGATTGGGGCAAAGTCCAGCAAATTCCACTGAATAATATATTACTAGTAGACGTGTATTAGAACTATATTAGAAAATATGGTACGTCGGTGTATTCAGTACGATGTCGCTTGTAGAAGGTGTGTAAGAAAAACAATGGACGATGGATTTTTATGCATTTCTGGGAAATTTGAAAGTGCGCGTAATATACAAAAATATATCAAACATTCAATGTATAGCGCTTCCTCTAATACTCGGTGAGTAAAACAATTTTCTGTCGAAGCTCTACATTGTTAAATTACGTTCTCAAAAGTATGAATTTGCACAAAAATCCGCGGTCTAATGATAACGTTATCAATTTATGAGAAATAAGTTTGGCCTCGTTAGTTTTTCGACAAACCAGCGTATCGTAAATGTTCGTAAAAAAGAAAAATGTAAATATAATACCAAAAAAAAAAGTTTGTGTCGCGGGACTGAACGAAAGGAAAATATTCGCGGGTAGCGACGTGTTTTGATTAATCCTGTCGCGAGGATGAATAGCACAGCGGATGAAATAAAGCGACGAGAAGCTTCATTTTTCGAAACGTGGACACAGCGACGAGACTATAATAAAAAGTTACGACGGTTTGCAGAGGCACAGTATCCATGGCATGATAGAGGAAGAGAACGTGGTGAGACCGCACCAGGAAATGGCTAGTCTGTCCTATCAAGAGAAGAAGTACCTTCTCGCGGTGGAACGTGGAGATGTTGCTTCTGTCAGAAGGTGAGACTTTGGGAAATCAAAATCGTACGTGAGTTGGCAACGTATATTTACGTCGTAATGGAATTATATTTGGGGAGTGGAAATTTTGGGGGCACGTAGCGTGCGTGGATTATGTAACGAGAATAACGAAGGGGAGAATCCTTAATGTCGCAAGACACTCTGGAAAAGTTCACTCTCGTACACGTGCCAATTTTTTCTCCTCTCCATATATATATATAGATATAGATATAGAAGAGAATTTTCAGAGCCGCTCGAAATCCTCGTTACGTCATCGAACGTTCGTACCTCGTGGTTAATCATTCGCAAATAGTACGCGTCTTATACCAATTATATCCAAGTCTGGATGTAACTGATCTTTTTTCCACGGAGCGTTTCGAGAAGTTAGGCTCAAACTTTAAGGGTACCGAATAAATGAGCAAAAACGTCTTAATAAGCACAAGTGCGTACATCGTTATTTTCGAAGTTGTAAGTTGTTGTATATGGATTCATATGGAACATATCAAACGACAGATACAGATAACTCGACGAGACACGTGCATGTATGCATATTTTTGTGTAGAACAATTTTCATTCGCAAATATACATCCGAAATATGAATGTTCACCGGGCTAGAATCGACAAGGAGCAAGGTATTGTTTCGATCACTTTCAACGCGACTACAATGGTTAATTTGAAAGGCGGGAAGAAACGGCGCGTGAGAGCATCGCAATCGTGGCTTTTGTGCAAACGAGCATACACGCGAGCTGGTTGAAATCCGTCGGATCTAGGGCTTAAGCGTTAAACAGGACAAGAGATCTCGCGGAGGAAGGTCAAACGCGCAGCCTATACGCGTATGTATATCGCGTCAGTGTGCCAAGAAAGGATCTAATTATCCTAGGAACAATCGTGCCGTGATGCTGAAACTTCTCGGAATTCTTCACGCCGTTGCTCGTCTCGACGCAATTAATACCGATTGCGATGTACGAGAAAGTTTCAGAGGTCGTGGAATTCTCATTTGGCTCGCTCTCGGGAAACGGGACAGCTAAATACGATTGCCAAGTCGATCCGTTCCGGTGAACGTAATGGGAAAATCGTGAGCTTCGTGGTTGAAATAAAAGAAAAAAAGAGAGAGAGAGAGAGAGAGAAATAGAAATGGTAAAACGAAAGGAAAAAACAAATAGGGGAGTTAGCAGCGGTACGAACATGGCGGGTGTTGTTTCAGGATGTTGCAGAGTGCTCAGGAAACCGAAATGAACATCAACTGCGTGGATCCATTGGGACGTTCGGCGCTTCTAATGGCGATCGATAACGAAAATCTGGAAATGGTGGAGCTACTGATCGAGCATAAAGTCGACACGAAGGACGCGTTGCTTCACGCCATATCCGAGGAATTCGTCGAAGCGGTCGAGGTACTTCTGGAACACGAGGAAAGTCTTCATCGTAACGGGGAGCCACACGTTAGTCGCTTTCATCGTCTAGTATATGTAACTGTATCGATCCAAGAATTTTTTATGCTTTTCTCTTTATCAATCTGTAGAAACTAGTGGCGCGCGTATAAAACGTTCCTTTGAACATTTTTACGGTCGTGTCTGAGACGTTCTTTGAACAATTTCTCCTCGTCCCTTTCGCTCGAACTTTCCTTCGCTCTATCGGGGACACTTTGATTTCGCAGCAACAAGCTTCGCCTCGCAATTAAGCGGTGATTGCATTTTTCCGGCTAGGCAATTTCGTTTCAGTTATCGAAATTCCCCCCTGCCCCGTAATTTTCACCGTTCGTTGGCTTCGTTTCGCGCTTAGGCGACCAACTACGGCGACCAGACGACTCAGCGCTACGGTTAAGTAGATTCCATCCGAGAAATAAGTCGACCCACATTTTAATCAGGTAATCCGAAAAGTTTTCCGCCGCTGACCGTCACTCGCAACAAAGCGTCTCTCGATGAAAGCGTTTCTCGATGAAAGCCAGCTGACCGAATCTCATTTCCGCCAGAGCTTGAAAAAACGCTTGCACCCGTATGCCGGTCAAATTCACGCTCACTGGACATCGAGGAAAACGGGAAAATAAAGGCGAGAGGGTCGCGGAATTGTTGACGAGAGGAAGCTTAATCGGCTTTTATTCCTCTTTACCGAGGGAGGAATCGGCTTACGTGCACCATCGGAAATAATTATCATGCTCCCCCTTGCCTCTAACGATCGCGATGTTTTATTACTTTGCCAAGTGCGTCGATTATTAAAGAAACAGGGCAAGTACGGGAAGGATGATCTATCGTGGTTATTTCAGAATGGAAGAACGAAATAACAATTTCATTCCCGTCGCGTGACCCAACACGAGACCCATCTCGTTCATTTGTCCGAGTTAATCTGTTAACCGATGAAGACGAATTAACTCGCCATTTCGATTCCTAATCTCTCGAACATAATCTTCTTATTTATGTCCCTGCTATTTTCTGACGAGTTCTTTCATTTCTACAAAAAAAAAAAAAAAATGAAATTCTTTCTCGATCCATGTAACATCTCTCTCGTGCTTACCCTGCAAATTTCTTATTATTACACTTGCTCGCGTCTTCGTCGTAGGATTAACGTAAATTCGCGATCTACGAATTTCTTCTACGCTCTATCTAAAGAACAATTGCTGCACATTGCAATATATGTAATATAGGTTTATACGTTTCTGTTCCAGAGCTGGGAAGCGCTACCATCGGACACCGCAACGTTCACACCGGACATTACACCCCTAATCTTAGCCGCTCATAGGGATAACTACGAGATCATTAAGATCCTGCTGGACCGCGGATCCACGTTACCTATGCCACACGATGTTCGTTGCGGGTGAGCGGTGTTGAAACAAAGCTTCCTTCCATCGTTCCCATAACTACGAAATTTTCTCCGTAAATAAATCTGACGCGAGAGGCTGTAAACGCGAGAAACTACAATCCCTTGTTAAGTATACGTTTCACGTTGATTAATTTCCCGTACTGATTTAGCACGGTACGCGATCTTCGAGCGAAGCCCGCGTAAACCGATCAAGTTGGCGTATCTACGATGCAACCTTTACGCGGCCCAAACCTAATCCCCAATTCCCAAGCACAGGGTGATATTCCGCCTCCCTGAATAATATTTATCGTAAATACTACGTCTATCCTCTTACACGAAACTCGACATCCGAAAACAGATTTACAAACAGAGCGGAAAATCGTTAACCAGAGTCATAATAATATTGATTACGATGATGGCATTTATTCATGGGCAGGTGCGACGAGTGTGTAACATCGAGAAGGGAGGATTCTCTGAGGCATTCCAGGAGCCGGATAAACGCGTACAGAGCTCTAGCATCGCCGTCCTTGATCGCTCTTTCCTCAAAGGATCCCATCCTAACTGCGTTCGAGCTCTCTTGGGAACTTCGGCGACTCTCGTTCCTCGAGCACGAGTTTAAGTGCGAATACCAGGTGAGACAATTAAGTAACGGTGTGTATCGCCTCGGTAAAAACGATAGGGAGTAGAACGTCGATATAGGAAAAGAAAGCAGTTCAACGTTTAATAAAACAATATTAAAACGATATTATCGATGTGTTTCTTATACTTTAGAAAAAGAGATTGAAATCAATATACTGGAATTCTTCTTCCAATAGTAACGATGAGTCGAGTCGTTACACGGAGCAGCGTAACTTTAACTTAATGTAAGAGCGGAACTCTAATGGAAGAGCGCAACGACAAGATAACTTGCCTCTGCTCTCAAAGGATTTCGTCTCCCATAGCCAGAAGACGATGTCATTTTGTCCATCGTCTAGTTACCATACTTTCAATTTCATTCGATGTTCGTTTAAAGTATCCGATTACGCCGAAAAATAGAATCTAACGTTCAATTTAACCATGGAAACGCGACGTCTCCTCCCGCCGTTTGGAGAACGTATCCGTGAAGCCACAAGGGGAAGATTACATAAAACAACCGTTGAACTTCGAAGTTTGCTCGCTTCTCAACCCTTTTGGCCCACTTTCCTCGTCGTTCAATTACTTCTTCTACGAACCCATCTACGAAACGAAATTTACGGTAGCGTATCTGCCCTACGTTCTTCACGCTGCTAATGATCAAAAGTATTTAAGGACCTGCTTATTTTTACAATGAATGCTTATCCTTTAAAATCGTCACAGCTTCGTATAATAAAATATTATCACGCTATTGGATTGATTGGTTAAATCAATTGGTTATTATGCAGCCATTCGTGTTGACATTTTTCGTTTTCTGAATTGGAAGGTAGATTAAGACGGGCCTCCTAAACCTAAAGTAAATACCATTTATGGTTGTACATATTACAGACAGTAAAATATGTACCTTATCGTCGTGATTTTTAACGAGCAATTTAACGTTTTATAGTCTGGTGATTCTTTCGTAAATCAAGTTCAACTTCTAGACCTCGACATTTAATAAATAAATATATATACACGTAGTCTGGCGATTCGTTTCTAAAACAGTATTGCTAATTTCGTCGTTGATTTGGACGCTTCGGTAAGACTCTCATACTGATACTACGAATCGGCCAGTGCCCAGATACTTATGAGTGCGAGTGGTATAGATACTAGCTAAAAAATACAATGTAATAAATAGCTAAAAAAAAGCTACAAAAATATTTTCCCAGATATTATGGGTAGGATCTTCTAAAGATATAACGAAAATGGGGCACGAAGTTGAGAAAGTTGGGGTTGACATAAGCTTGCGAAAGAATGTGGCGCCGCGTATATGTATTCCTGCGACGTAGATTGAAACGTATAGGTTTCTTTATAAGGTCGTATAGGTCGTATATTATTCCCGTCATTTATTTCGTTTGTTCGCGCGGGAAGGATGCCTTCGCCCCGTAGAGATGTTCCAGACTCTCAAATGGAAAATTCGCAGATCACCGGAATTCATGAATGTAGAAAGGAATAAAATAAATCAATATAATGCAAATCGATGCTTCGCAAAGGTATCTATCTCAGGTCTTGTACAAATTGTTTATTCGGGATCCTTCCGGCGAATCTGACATTTAAGCTGGCAAATATCGATGTGGACGCGAGTCGGGGCACGCATGAAAGGAAATTAATACGGAGAAACTGCTGGTGCATTTTCCAGTACGACGCGGTCTGCTTATTTCTGTCGGCCATCTTTGTTGACGCAAAGCGTCGTCTTTCTCGCGTTGTAAACGCGATCGTTGTTAATTCTTGTAAACAGCTCGAGCGCACGTGGTCGTTTTCGATTCACGAAAGTCTCGAAATACTCGCCAGTGTCCTTCCTCTAAACTACTCTAGAGAAAACGAAATAGCACTAGGCAAAACGTCTCGATGAAAGTTTCACGGTCGAAGCAACGCGACCACGGATATTAATGTCTCGTTAGCCTGATCTCCAAGTACATGGCCACTCGCAGATATTAGCGAACGTTTGAACAGTTTGGTATGGCGCTTTGATGTCATAAATGTTTGCTTTGGCGCGTAACTCCAGGCGGAACAGGGCTGCGCCGGATTCCTGCGAGTTCGCTCGTTTGTATCTTTTCCGGAAGACGCGCTGCATTTTCTAGTTACCGGACAATGAAAATTTCGTCGGATAACGAACGCGGTGGGAAAGTTACTTTGCGATACTTTCAACGTTTCTTTTATCGATCGCGAAAGCTTGGGCGAGAGCTTCGTCGGCGGTTGCTTCGAATTTCGAATAACGATCGAGCGAAAATAAGTTTTCGTGGTTGGCGGATTGATTAAGCCTATGGAAAGATTGGCAAGCGATTAACGAGGATGAATTATAGACGACCAACCCTCGTCCAACTTTCCTTTCTCGTGGCGCGATAAAAACTTCTCGCTTCCCTTTTCGACCCTTTTTTGTCGTATCGAGCGACGGTCTATCGGTTGCCGGCCATCTTGGATCTTCTTCTGTGAAACTATTATTTCACGAGAATATTCTGTGGAACGTTCTACGAAATGTCTCTGAGATCACGATCGTTTCGTTCTTACTTTGTGTGATATAGCCGAGTAGCTCGTTTCTTTTAATGTTCAACATATTTTCTTCTTTCTTGGTCTCCCGGCCGATTAAACGAACCCGTCACTTTGTACCTATCAATTTAAATGCAATAACGTCCGAACAAATTGCTGCAGATGATCGTTTAAATCTTCCGAGCGATCGACGAACACTAAAGGGAAATAAATTACCGACCGATCTCTCCCTATCCTTCGTTCGCGGGGATAAAGTTTCCACGAGATTACTCCGCGTTTTTTCGAAGGTCTCGAGCCGCGCCGAATGGCCGATTGTCCCCCGACAACTCGATTGACAAACGACCTGTCTTCGATCCGAATCTTTTTATCGCTCTTATTCATGCTCCTCTTCGCAATTTCCCTGGAAACGAACGGCACGCGCCGCCAAGTGTCCTTAAAATTCGATACAGCTTCTTTTAAAAGTGCTTTTCCAGAGCCATCGTTCTCGAGAAAAATCGCGTCACTCGTATACGTTTGAGAAAAAAGTTTCGCTAACGACGTCGCAGCTTACTTGCAGAAGCGACGTCGAGGAAACTTCCGCCAACGAAAGTAGCAACGCGTCTGGAGAGAAACACCGGCGAATAATTCCGCCCTTCCGCGTTGTTGACAGAACTTGTTTCGCGCCTCGCGTGCTCGCTTCTCGAAACGGCAATGTTGCGATTCTAGGAGCTTAGAAGACAATGCCAAGACTTTGCTACTGCTTTACTGGATCACACTAGAAGTTCCTACGAGCTGGAGGTGCTCCTAAATCACGATCCCACCGGGCCAGCGTTCGAGCACGGCGAAAGGATGCATCTGAACCGGCTGAAACTCGCTATTAAACTTCGGCAGAAGAAGGTAACCGCTCGAACTTTTATATTTCTCAAACGGATCGTAAAAGAAAAATTGTACATTGCCGAAGAAACAGATCGCTCGAATAAGATCCGATGATTTGATAGATCAAATTGTTTTTAATGTCACCGCGATCCCCGAATTTTAATGTCTCAACTAGACTTTCGTCTCAATCGGCGAAAATTCTTTCGACGTTTTAAGAAAATCTTTATACGTTCACGGATGGAAAAAAAAAGATATTATACAAAGATATTATATTATACAATTATTCGTTATTATTTTTTATTATTAGCCAAGAGAAAATTTCCAAAATGTGGGTATCTCTGTAACAGCGCCGGTAAAGTACAAAAGATTAAGAAGATTGCGTAAAAGCAAAATGTAGATATAACGTGGTTAGAGCCTAGACGGATCATTCGCGATGAGTCCTAATTCCTAAATTAGACCTTAATATGTACAATTTGCTAGTTACATGACCGGAAACTGTCGACCGATATTAGATTATCTGGGAATTTCCAGTTCGTGGCGCATCCCAACGTGCAGCAGTTACTCGCATCGATTTGGTACGAAGGTCTTCCAGGCTTCCGGAGGAAAAACATGGTTCTCCAAGCGCTGGAGATCGTCAGGATCGGCGTCCTCTTTCCTTTCTTCAGCGTTGCATACATCATCGCGCCCCACAGCGTGGTCGGCCAGACGATGAGGAAACCGTTCATCAAGTTCATCTGTCACTCGGCCTCGTATTTCACTTTTCTTTGTAAGTATTTTTCTCCTTTCCACGAAGTTTTGCTCCGTCGAAACGCGAGGACGTGGCTTGCAAACGCGCGAGCCTGTTCTGCGAACGTGCAAACGTGCTCTGCGAACGTGCGAACGTGACGAACGTGGCCAACGACTTTTGATTCTTGCCCCGAATCCTCATTCAAATGCCGCACTGTGCGTCGCGTCGATCGACTACATCTTGCTTCATCACTGCTGCAAGCTGTTTCCAGCACGTTCTAAAATTAACCTCGATCAAAGTTGGTTCATGACTTTCTCTTTTTTCCAAACAGCTGGCTCGCTCGTTTCCTTCAGGCGTACGGCAATGCGTTCAACCTCGTTCCTCTCGGCTACGTATTTTACCTTTCCTCACGTCAGCGAATCAAACGCAGAGACCCGCTTCTAAACAGTTTACAAATACCTCTCATGGCAACCGCGATTCGCGAATGCCTCTCACTACCAATAATAGCAGAGTGCGGTAATGCTCTAAATTTGAGACATTAACCATCATTACGGGGAAACGATAAACATTTCAAAACGGGAACACCCTTAGTCAAATTAAAGCTACCGAATTCCACCGCAAAATTATAGTACACAGCACCGAATTGAGAGCACTCGCCACTTCCGACATTCTTTATTTCCCCGATATGATAATTAAATGGCACGAATGAACCCCGTAATGGTAAAATTTATTAAACACGACCACGTTATACGTGTCTGTACTGTCATTTTGCCTCGCGTTTTTCTCCCCCGTTATCCTAACCTTCGTGAAGATACTGGGAATTTTTATCGAGATGCTTCGTGACGAAAACGGTCACAGGTTTGAATACAACAGCAGTTAGAAACTCGGCCGAGGAGATTCAGTTAGAGAACGGTCTGGAGAGCGGCATTCAGAGAGCTGAAGCAAAGGCGGCAAGTTCCAGGCCAGGTTCCAGGCATTCGCGAAAAGCATAATTGACCTCGAAGTTAGACTAACGATATTTTGAGTCACGGGGAACGCGGCGAGATAATGTGCTCCTCGAGGACGCGGCCAGGGCGTAAGGAATTTCGGTAGATTATTCAGGAATAAGCCAAGTTAATCTCGTCGGCCGTAGTGTGTGGTTATATCTCGCACACATACGACGATGATATTGACCCGGGCCTGTATGTAAATCGCCGAATCCTATAGCTGTTTCTATCGTTTTTCGATCGATAGATGTTCTTCGACGAAGATCAATCTACAATGTTGCACATCTGTTCAGAGTGATCTGGAGTTTCGAACACTATCGCACGAACTTGTCAAGTGCTTTAAGGCGACTTACAGTTTCGATACACCGCATCGTCCATATTATCGAGTTTGCCTGAGACAATGTTGCGCAAAGATGTACCTGAACCTATTATAGTTTTAAGCCTCGCAATTACGACAATGTCTCGTAGAATCGTAGACCGGTTACGTCACGTTGTCAATGCATTTCGCTGCAGTCGCGTAAAAACATGTGCTTTCTGTATTTTTTCTTTTCAATTTAACCGTCGATTACGTACGTTGACTGACGTAACGCGATGTACCGAAGGTTTCGTTAAGCCAGCTTTATTTTTGAGAAACAGAATTGTAGCACTACGGCCATCTACGAGCCACCACTCGGATGAGTAATTTAACGGATTTGCCATGCCATGCATTTTTAACTTCTCCGCGGCATTTTCCCATAGTAGCTCAGTAGCCGAGGTCCTGTCATAAACTTCGGAGTTTGCAAATGGTCATGGTGCGACGACCAACCTAGTGGTTTCCGCCACATAACTCGTAGCCTCTCGAATATTCCACAGAGGTGCACGTTAATCCCTCTAGTCACTCAATTACTTGACACGTCGGATCAGATCCGCGGGCCAAAAAAACACTATCCCTTAGATTTAAGCACTAGATTCAATTAGAACCAAACATGCGATAAACTCTTTATACTCGTGACATTGTAACACGCCAGAAAAACTTACTAAAAATTCTTTTAGAATTCATTGTAATTTTTCTCTAAATAAAATAAAAAAGAAAAAGGTGTACGTTCCCACTACCTCGACGAACATCCTCGCGTAGCACTTAGCCAATGTCCCCCGTTCCAAGAGTACAACGTACAATGGAAGGCGGATACGAGGTATGAAGAATACTGAAACAGCGCGCATCTTCGGTGAAATTTCAGTCATACCTCGGAAAATCCCAATCATATCTCAGAAAAGACAAGTTAGATCGCTATCTGTCTGTAAATCGCTTTGCACGTCGAGAAATCGTTTACGTATCGTGATAGCATCACTATCTCATATATACCTACATATGTATACGCATGAGACACATACCAGTTGTGCGTAAATACATTCGAAGATCACAGTCACATTAATCAATCGATCTATCTCCCGCGATCATACATCACGCGCGCGAACTCGATTGGTTACACCTTTTGACCGAACGTGCACCCTCTCGCTCGATTCTGCGATATAATTATAGTTGAGAAACAGTAGGTATAAATTCGAAAACCACATTTTGAGATATTTGAAGAAATAGCTATAATTCTCGTGATTATCACCGACGCCATTGGCTTTGTAATGTATTCCCGATTTAAATACGGATATGTTCAGCCAGATAAACGTTCGCATATATTGAATTATGGTATTACATATATTTTTCATAGAATAGAATAAAACCCTCGAACTCGTACTGTTTTTGTAACTTAACCTACTTTTTAGCAAGGAAGTGCAGGAAATAAGATAGTTCTCCGAAAACAAATTTCTTCGTTGATGCTTCTCTTGTGATATACTTCACCAACTTCACCGTAACTACTAACTGTACCGTTTAATGAATTTTTACAAAAATTGGTGTAACTAAAAAGGTACTCGTCATATCGTTAAAAAAGGGCGTGATTTTGTATAACGAAAAATTCAATGACAGCGTAAACAGCCTTTATGATTAATATCCTTTATGATATATGACTTATATGACCTAAATGAAATAAAACGTCATTACAAGTGATGTCTATTCACGTTTGTCCGCAGTCATGCTGATTCTGGCTAGTCAAAGAATAGAAAGCGTGATCGGGAACTGGATGGGTCACGATGTCATAGAGCACGAACCAGCACCGACGAAAAGAGGCGCCGCTCCAACGATCGTCGAATGGTAAGACAACATTCTTAATCAATGTTTCTCTTCGTCCTCGTGGAACCGGGCAAAACGATGCTAAATGAAAACAGGGCAGATATCGACTGTTATTTTTCCTAAGAACGTTTCCCCAGTGCACTGGAAACTCAATCCATTCGACGATACCTTGCATCATCCTTCCACTACGGATCTAGCTTCTACTAAATTCTAGTAGCGCAACCCAAATAAAACTGACTTCCCAAAAATAAACACTCTCGGTAGCCACTCGTCGCTCGTCGGCCCTCTTGAAACGACTTCTTCTCCCAAACTGACAGTATACTATTCCCTGTAAAGGGAATAATACGCGCGAAGTTCAGAAACGCTTTTCTCGAAACGCTTTTAAGTTCATCGAGCGATACTCCCAGGAGAAAACCGATTTTGAGAAAATGAGAAGAATGTCGCCAAACGTGAACGACGTATCGTAGGTTCATCCTGGCCTGGGTATCCGGCCTGATTTGGTCCGAAGTGAAGCAGCTGTGGGACGTCGGCCTCGAGGAGTACGTGAACGACATGTGGAACGTGATCGACTTCGTTACCAACTCTTTATACGTAGCTACGGCCGCGCTCAGGGTGGTTGCTTACTACAGGGTGCAAAAAGAAACCCAGAAGTCCGGATCCATGATCGAGCTGCAACGCGAACAATGGGATACGTGGGACCCAATGCTCATATCCGAGGGCCTTTTCTCCGCCGCCAATATATTCAGGTCTTCACTGAATTTATTTTCCTCGTCCTATTTTTTCTTACTGAGAACTTCTATTCGAATCGCTGTTAAAATTTCCACATAGTTCGCAGAGCTGGATATTTAACGAATAATCGTTTGACGATGGATTGTTAGGAAAATTCGTAGCGGAATTTGGACGCAATTCGAAGATTGTACGTTATAGAATTAATATATTGTTAAAGAATATAATATCATTTCTTTCGATAAGTTTTTAATACGTACTTTTTACGTAATTTTGTATACGTAGTTTGTTGTACCGTGCCTGTATACGTAATTCTCTCGGCAAAGAATTTATTGACACAGTCCTTGTGTAGGCTTCTGGAATATTTCTTTTCGCAAAATAAATGTCCTATAAAGATACGTATGAGGAAAATTCTTGGTGAACGTTTCACTAAGCCATTCGATGCACAACGGGAAGCAGCGTTTTGCAAAAGTACGTAACAAATAATTTTCTCCAAACCTTATCAAACGTACGATATATAGAATAAAGTAGGGTAAATCGATTGCCAAAAACGCTACGAATTCTTCGAACAACTCAGTATCTACTAGCCAACGCTGACTCAAAGTACTTGAGCACAAACCATAGAAAATTTTTATAAATATATCAACTCTGTTATACAAAAAACTTTCTAAAATGTATCATGAACATTGGTAACCAGGCACGACTATCGTGAGCCATTGTTCGTGTTCGATAGAAACTAAATATGTAAGTGCCCAAAATAGCAAGTATTTTCGTTAATACCACCACTTTAGACTGTTCTATTGCGAACAATTGCATTATTTGAAACGTCGCTTGGCGCCAGTAACTTTCCCACGCATAAAATTTCACGGCTACGCGTCAAAAAGGTAATTGGGAAGTACTCTGGTACGCTTTGGAGAGTTCTTTGCACGATACCTCGTGAAGTCCCGAGAAATGTAATTAGGCAGCACTCTTTCAACATAAATTTCAATTTCACGCTCTTCAGCCGCGCGTACGATCAAACGCAACGCGACTGGTCTATCGATCTACTTGCAGCTCTCTGAAACTCGTCTACATTTTCTCCGTAAATCCTCACCTCGGTCCACTGCAAGTCTCCCTGTCCAGGATGGTGATGGACATCATGAAGTTCTTCTTCCTCTACGTGCTGGTGCTATTCGCCTTCTCCTGCGGTAAATCTCCATGTCAATTCCACGGGTACAAAAACCATCACTGAAATAACTCTCACGAAACGACGCTATTCGTTAACTTAGGTCTAAACCAGCTGCTATGGTACTACGCGGATATGGAGAAGAAGCGGTGCCCGACCGCGATGGCTTATTCTGGTAACACCAACATCACGACCGATTCGAACGCTTGCATCGTTTGGCGTCGATTTGCAAAGTACGTGTTGCTTTCTGATATAGTAACTTCTATGTGAAGATTACAAATCTTCTTAAGTATAAACATATCAAGGAAATCTGTTAACTACTAAAATTCCAAGATCTGGTTGATCTTGCGATTTTGATGTTATTTAGCGTTTGTTGGGTTGTAGCTTTATATAACATAATCGAGAGGGGGAACAATCTGTCCGATTCAGAAATATAAAATCTTTAGTAATAAATGCAATTTTGTGGAAGAAAAAAAACTAACGGCAATATCTTCCAAGTAGCGATGACCGATACTTTCGAAATCAATAGTTTGGATGTAAATATCTTTCAAGAGAACCGCGTAAGCGAATTTAATGAAAAATCAATTTCGGTGATATAAGATCGATTGACGAGATAATGCATTGTACAGAAAATAAAGAATCCGACTTATCGTGCCTTCCTCTACAGTCTGCGAATCTCTTAACGAGATGATAGAGTAGAAAACGTGGAAAGCTATATTATACCCTAGATCGGGGAGACGATTTAAGAAAAATTAAGTAAAGCTGACAAATCATTGGAACATGATCGGTATTCTTTCGTTAGTTTGTTCGAAACCGCGCAAACGCTGTTCTGGGCCGTGTTTGGACTAGTCGACCTAGAGAGCTTCGAACTGGATGGCATTAAAGCGTTCACCAGGTTCTGGGGCATGCTGATGTTCGGCACGTACTCGGTGATCAACATCGTCGTACTATTGAATCTATTAATCGCCATGATGAACCATTCCTATCAGTTGATCTCTGTGAGTTAATCTTTATCTGTTTGACCGTCGTCGTGACATAAATAGAGGACATTTCATTTGTTATTGGAATCAGGAACGTGCCGATATCGAATGGAAGTTCGCCAGGAGCAAACTGTGGATCAGCTATTTCGAGGAGGGTGGCACGGCTCCACCACCGTTTAACATCATCCCGACTCCGAAGAGCGTTTGGTATATGGGCCAGTGGTTGTATCGGAAGCTGTGTGGCCATAGCAGAGCTGCGAAGAAGGAGCACATGAGAACGATCAGAGTGAGATTAATTCCAATTAGCTGTAAATCAAAGCGTTGCTAATTTCATCATCGGATTTCCCATGGAACGTAGCACGACCACGAACATTTGGTAATTTGTTAATTTGTTTGTCTAATAGAGAAAAGTCAAGCAAGCGTCGGAAAGAGACTTTAGGTATCAAAGCATTATGAGGAATTTGGTGAGAAGGTATGTGACGGTGGAGCAAAGGAAAGCGGAGAGCGAGGGTGTGACAGAAGACGACGTGAACGAGATTAAGCAAGATATCAGCGCTCTGAGATGCGAATTGATCGAGATTCTAAAGAACTCCGGCATGAACACGTCCACAGCCAGTGGTGCTGGAACTGGTGAGCTGAGTTGCACGATTGAAACGATATGATGATTTTATAGACACTAATTTTGTATTTCGGTTTCGTGTGATAGTCCTGTAGAATTTGTAATATTTCGTGGTATCCTACGATATTCTGTAGTATCTTACAGAGCGTCACGATATATATCTACGAGGGAGGATACTTATAAAGTCGATTTCACACGCTAAACTAATAGTCAAACTGTTGTTTGAGGTTTATTTTTTCATGTTATAAACAATTTCATTTTACGCCAGAAATAGGACTGGCATCGATGAATCAGCTGACGCATCTTTCTTTCTGTCTCAGTTACGCTATGTAACGAAACGCGAGTTTCTCACTTTGTAGCAAACGAACGAAATTAAATATAACATCCGAAGTCCAACTGTGATTTATTTCGATTCTTGGATCCTAGAGTTATGAAGTGTAAGCGTGATAGAGGAAAATTGTTTATATCATACGTATTTTTACACATATTTTTAGCGTAAAATAACAATTTTCTACGCGATTCTTTTCCACCGTTTTGCTGTCTAGAATCCACCCTCGAATAAATTTCCCCCACGTGTTTTGTGACGCCCTGTACAGTATGCTATATTTTCATAGAATCCTCCGTTTCTACCTTATGTTCCCTATGCACGATCCCTTGGAGTTATTTTCGTAAAGAGTATCAAGTTAGTGGAAGCCTTATATCGTGACGCGACTACGACATTAAGAAGGGGTTTGCCAGCTTCATCCTTCGTAAATGAAAGTTTCGAAGTTCGTTACTGGAACGCTATTAATCATTCGCTGAACCCCGGCGGTATAATTAATGCAATCAAGGATCGTCTGGCGCGAATATTGTTTCGTAGTTGGTTGGTTCGATTTAACGTGTAACGCGAATACTTGCCAAAATCCAAGTTACGAACAGACGTTTATCGCGTTAATGTTGTTGAATGAACGTAATTAATCGATAACACAGACACGCACAGGTATTTACCCAGACCTTTTCAGTTTTTTGGTAGATGCTTCAGAGTAGTCTTTGGTTTTTCTCTCTGCCCCATAGACGGTAGCCTTAAAGAGCTGTCCATAGGTGCGGGGGGTAAGAAGAATCGTCAGAAGGAGCGGCGTCTAATGAAGGGATTCAATATCGCCCCACAACCCAGTGGAAGTGGCAGTCTACCGCCGGTTGACGAATTTACAGCGTCGCTGCAACAAGTGCAACGTGAGAACTCCCACGAGCTATTTGGTTCGACCTTGAGCGGGATATTTGGACCGGGCGCCACACCGAAGAAGAGTCCGCATCACACCAGTACTAACAGCGTTCCGGGACTCGGTACGAGCAGACAGAGTCGCAGAATTAGGGGAAGTTCGAAGAAGAAGAGGTGGGAGAACCTTATCGAGGCAGCTAAAGTTCGAGGCAGAGTCTCGAGGCTAATTGGTAAGTTACGCGGTAAACCGTCAATTTTCAACCGTAAAAATAATTATGACAAAGTGTCAGTTGGTCGGTTTACGATTGTACGCAATTAAACTTTTTAATTAAACTGTCATTCTGCCAATGTCTATATATTTATGAGAAATGTAGTACTCCGCGTTGTATTTAGGAATTAAGATGAATCTCGATTTTGAGTCCGTCTCCGTAGTTTGTGAAAAGCGACTCTTCTTTGATTTCTCAGGTAGATCTCGTTCGGAGGATTCCGTGTACTCGCCTGCTTCTGAAGATGGCGGTTCGAGATCGGAAGGATCGACGGACTCGAAATCATCATTGGAGACCCCTGGACCCGAAGTCCAGGCCACGCACCATTCCCATCACGCGCATCATTCGCATCATCACGAAGGACATCACATGTTCGCTCATGGTCTAGGCGCGCTGGTGGCGCTCCGGAAGAAACGAAAAAACTTCTCAGACTCCAGGGCGACTTCTGGAATGAGGAGCAGCAGCGGTACGAATCCGATGTACCCGATCGCCTCGGTTATCGTTTCGAAAGTATCGAAGAAGCAACAACTACAGAGAGCCAGCAGCGTGCCTGCCAGAGGACCGGAATTGGGCCAGCAGCCGATCCCACCGAGGAGACACGAGGGCACGCAAAGTCAGCAGCCTAGTATCGACACACCTGAGGGTGCCAACGTTAACGAGCAACCCGGTGAGTCTATCGTAGTTTTAACGTTCAACATCGTTTAACCCTCGTCTGGTGGTGGCTGGATCGCTGTAGTCTTTCTTCAGGAATCTGTGACTTTGAAAAATATCGAAAATTCATTATCGTATATTATTTTATGGAAAAGTAAATCTACGGAATATTTTTAAAAGATCCTAATCGAGGAAAGAGAACTTTTACCTCTACATGATACCTAAATTTACTCCGCAAAGAGAGTTACATACAATTCTTTGTCTTAAACGGTAACAAACTTGAAATATCTCTATATATTACGATCGACTCAGGACCAGTACAATCGACGAAAGTTAAATAACCTTGAGTCACTCTTGTTACTTTGATACTTTCACTTTCAATAATCTTCGAATGGAACAAACTCGAAACAATTCAGATTTTTACGTATATCTGCTAAGCTATCGAAACGATAAGACGATCGTAGAGTATATTTGCACAGACACGAGCATAAGTGAATTCTAGCAACGGCTAGACGATGTTGTTTGTTTGTGTTGCGAAGTGGTTCCGGCTGCTCCGCTGACACCATCAACGACGGAGGAGAGCGTGGTCGCCAGCAGTTCTCTTCCAGCGACCATGAAAAGGAACGGATCAGCGACGCAGCTACAGCGGCTTCCGGGTATCGAGCCGATATCCGGCCACGATGTATCCGGAGGATGGCTCTGAGAAGATTCAATGATCGCTGCGCAGCAACGTATCACGTGCTGGAATCGATATTTGCGCGTAGACGAGTTGCATTTCCATTGACCAGCAAAGGCTGGGACGACGACATCGATCACGAAAGAAGATCGCGTAAGATCGCGTGGTCGTCGGCACACGCACAATGATGCCTTTCTGGCGACGACGCATTTCGCCGAGACAAAAAAGAAAACTATATAGATATATATGTACACGTATTATTTAATAAGCGACGTCGCCCGTGAATTCCGAGCAACGCCACAACTCGTCGACCCATCGCGGCCCCCTTTCCTTCGATGTTTCGTGGGAGAAGAAGAGAATGGGAGACAGCCTAACTTTAATACGAGCGTCTTTCACCTAACGCGTCAACTCTCTCGTTTCGTTCGGGGAAGAAGATTAACTTTCGCGGCGCTTTATGTCGCTCTGAGAGACAAAGTTTCTGAACACGGTACAGACCGAAAACGCGCCGCGCTTATCCGTTGGAGAAAGAATGTTTCCCCGAAAAAGAAACATCGCGAAGATTACCATTAAAACTGTCCAAGTTTCCACGCGTCGATCACGTCGGCCTATATCGCGTTCCTAATGATCATACCGACGTAACTTATCATTTCCACGCGCTCACGCCATCGGAGTTAATCTCATCGTCGCCCGTGCGTAAACGTTATCATCGATGATTTTATACCGCGAGAACGACGATCGGAACAGATGATACTTCCACGGAGACGATTTCGATCCGTTCCGTGTCGTCTAACGACCTACTACTACTATACTGTTATTACTATTGCTACTACTGCCAGAACGGAAGGGGCAAGTGGGTCGACGATAACTAACCTAGTCAGCACTAGTCGGACGATCTCATACGAAAGAAGAGGATTGCGACGATCGGTAGTTGCGTTAACCTTTTACGGACGATAATTAACTCGGAAAAACTGGAAGAATCGTTATCGTCGTTCACGTTAATGGACTGGCGAACATGTCGAATTTATGCTTGCCGCTTCAGGAAGCTGGTCTGCTGAAGATCGGTGCTCTTTTACAATCTTCTCCTATTTTTTAATTCAACTAGTCATCTATTACTGCTTTATTTTATCACTCAACGAACTCTAGTCAATGATCAGTACTCAATCGTATAGTGATTTTTTTTTTTTTTTTTTATTGTACTCTTTTATTTTAACGAAGATGCGAGTATCATAAGGGGAAGGAAGAAAATGATGGAAAATTAGGATACGTTTCTCCCGGTCGATATTCGTTTCCGGAATTTCTAACAGCTATTGTAGAATCTGCTGACAGCGATAAAACGGACGGCAGAATTACACGAATCGAAAAACTTCGAACACGACGATTTCTTTTCTTCCCACTGACAAAAGGGAAGCGTATCCTAGCAAAGACGATCTGCTGCGTCCGCGGTAATCCTTTTTCCTTTATTAGCGGTTTACGAAGCAGGGAGGACGAGAGAAATGTGTCACGACCAAAACAGAACGAGCCGTAGCGTAGTCGAGTAGAGGCCTAAAACAGATTAAGATCCGTACTATTTCCTAGATATTACGTGTACGTATGATAATAACTGTAATTAATGTGAACCCGGTGTCAGGAACGCGGAAGAGAATCTCGTTATCCAAAGGATCCACTCGAATTTCCATCGTCTTCGTGTCCTATTTGAGTTCGCGGGCCTGACAGACCGTACGTAATTACTATACCGCCTACGTGTATTATTTATGAGATTATTATTGTAAATGTAAAGTTAGATGTCCACTTGGCAAACGTCGTAGTGAGTGTTATCTTGTGAAGCGGTTATCATTGTAAAGAAAGAAAAAAAGGAAAAAAAAAGAAAGAGAAAAATAGAAACGCGAAACAAGGTGAAAAAGAAGCATACAGTGGAACGAGGGTACACGCAAAACGGAACCAACCAAGTTTTATTAACGACCTAAGCCGGATGAAACAATAGATCGTAACTCGGAGACGAATCATAGAATTTAGCGGAATTTTTTAACGATCGAAATTAATATCGTTTCCGACAGCACAGCATTCATCGTCAGAAGTCAGATATTTTATAGAGAATATACGCGATCTATTAGATCGGGGGCAAGAGTGCAGAAGTATAGGAAACCTCGAGATTAGCCATTTCGTAGCGTTATCGTTTCGTAAATATTTGTTGAAGCTTGATTAAAAATATTTAAAAAGATTATAAGAGTTTCATAAGGATATACGAGTTTCTATAACTGTCAGGGTACGAGTCGAATTATATCGATGTTGAAGAAAAAGAAAGATATGTTTAACGGATAAACGATTATTATTGAAACCAATCGAAATTAATATTGAAAAGAGCTTCTGTGCTTGTTTTTGCGACGTGACCTACTCCGGACGCGCATGAGTTTCCCATCGAACGTATAAAACTCTTTCGGTTGCGAAAGTTTCGTTTGGCGCTGTTTGTTAAACGGAGAGAAACATGTTTGAACGCAATACGGGAGGTCCATTTTTCGATTACATTCGTTTGCGATCATAGCCCAGCGTATTTGAGTAACTCAAACTGAGAATAGAGAGATCACGAGTGACCATTAATAAAATACCATTTATTCTGATACATCGGTTTCTTTCATACCTGTCATATCATATACCAGCTAATGCTATAATCTGTCACCAGAATTCATAATTTCAGAGGAGAAGAAATACTTCTTTACAAAATTTTATATATAAAAACGACACCTTTTTTTGGACGAAGTCCAAGATGCATGTTTCATCTTTTATTCGTCGCTCCAGTCGATTGAAGATCGAATTTCTTCAAAGCGTTACTCGCATGGCGCTAGCTGACATTTGAATCGCCGCTGAAGCTTCTTGGGACAAGGATTTCCTCCGTTTTGTGGCTCTTGCTGGAGATCCCAAATATCAATTAGTAATTAATAATTCCAATACGATGATAATAATTCGTAATAATAGGAGTAAATATTATCATCTTATTCAAAACTTATCCGACTCACCAGGATTGTACGATAACTGGTAACACGACCTGTACCACACGTGACGCTACAAGGTGACCAAGGCGACCACTTGCTCACACGACAATCGACGGGTTCTGCGCTAGGTATCAGGCTATTCCTAGCGTCAGTTTCACTTACGGGTTGTCCACTAAGAATATCTCGTACCTGGAATTAAATGAAGATTTCACTATGTTAAGAATCTTTCACGACAAATTAATAAAAATACTCACAATACGACAGGTATTGTTGCACTCTTCGGCAGTCAAGAAGTTGTTCCTGTTACCACGACAGCCTCCATAGCCAAAGGGTACGCACATCAGTTTCTGAGGAACGAACGCCCATCTCTGGAAGTAACCCCTGCAGGGTCCAGGATCAGCTTCTTCCATACAGACCACTGAAACACAATAGTAAACCAATGTAAAATTCCATTCGTCTAAACTGCAGCAATTGAAATAAAATTTTAGATAGTACGGAATTTATTCTTAACGTATAAATTCCATTAAAAAATATTGAGAAAACGAGTCTCGCGAAATTATTCTAACTACAATCTCTAGTTAAAATATCCTATTTGATAGCTTTTTCACTTCTCGATATGTTCTGAAATATTTGAATACTTTTATTTATTTTTTAGGTGAAGTTATATTATACAAACTGCGAAATAATTGTTAAAATGTTCTAAATTAGGCAAGGAAAAACAAAGACGCGAGGAATAATAAACTTTCAGTTTGCTCGGGTATATCAAAATGATGGATAGGACACTTCGATTAAGGAGAGTAAAATACTGCACCCGAGTTACACGCCACTTTCGAATTCTTCTAAAATTTTACCTTTTGCAGTTGCCATGTCGAAAGTACAGTCAGCCTGCTCCAAACACGGACGTTGCTGGAGCAATTCCAATTTAGAGGAGCAATGTTGCTGCTGTGACGGGTCTACCATCAACAGTCTGGTTCTCAATTTTACTCCCTTCCCGCAAGAAGCGCTACACGGAGACCAATCGGACCACTCAGTCACCTGAAATAAATTTCACATCTTACACACGAAGTAACGATGATTCAACGTTTGAATTCAGTGCTCGAGACACGCTACAGAGAGCGCTAAAGAGACTAAATCTTTACAACCAGGGCGCAGATAGCATACCTTGCACGTAGGATCGATCTGTTCCTCTAAGCCAGGCACGCACGCCGCTTCCATGCATTTTTCTTTCTCGACAATGGAGACGTGAGGACATCGTTTACGACCCATTCTATCATGGAATCGCCTTGTTCTCATCTTCAGGCCCGGGCCACACGTAGAGGAGCACTCGGACCAGGAACCCCAGTCAGTGGTCTCGCAAAAAGGATTATTAATAATTGGAATCAAATCGGTGTCGTCTGTCTCCTCCTCTCCACTGAAGTCAGTGAAATAATAAATTTATAAAAGAGACGCGTACAACTTCTAATTTAACTTACTGATATCATTGTGCAAAACGATCGAGGAAATGTTTACTAGCAGTAATTTTATTGTTTGTTCAAAGCATATAGAGTTTCCAATATGTTCTCCATATACTTACGGGCATTCTGGAATCGATGAGACACACATTTCCTTTGAAACTAATTGCCTGTTGCACTTGAACATTGCTGCTTTTTCAGGCATTAGATACGACCTAGTACGCATTCTCAGTCCTTTGCCGCAAGTCACCGAGCAGCTTGACCAAGCTGTGTACTCTGTAGTCTGACATTCGGCTGAAAATAATAAGAAAATTACGTTAAACAGAAAGGCGTAAGTGAGTATGGTTTGTTAGAAGAGTGACTCGATTAGGAAGAGTAAATTTCTCACGAAATCAATTTGAAACAGAAAGAAAATTATTAATAACTCGATCATTTAGCGACGAACAAATTTTATTTCTTTTACAATTGAAACAATAATCTTTACGCTTTGAGGCGTCTATGTGTATTGCTTATTCTCAAACGAAGGATTAAGACAGTTTCCGAATTCTAGCACTCTTTTTATTAAATAGCATAATTTTGTTAGTTGACATAATAACATTCTCCATATTCTAGAAAATAATTCACATTTAGCGTTAGTGGTCAATACTGAATTAACAATTTTTTTTTCAGATATATCACCCTTCTAGCAAAACGACTATGTTACAATGAAATAAGAGGACATCGAATGTCGCCTACGTCTAGAAGTATCCTCGGTGTTCTCAGCTACCTCGAGCTGCGTGACTTGTTGCTGAAGAATTTCCTCGTCGCAACCTCGCGGAATAATTTTCTCTCTGTTCAAATACAACCTGGCTAATGGCTGCATGGGTCTTCCAGTTGGGTCGTAAAACGGTGATCTGGGATCTTCAGGGTACAGAGTGGTGATTGGTTTCATCTTCTCGCGCGGCTTTGTTTCAGAATTCGGCGACATGTAGGAGATTCCATTGTCAGTGCCAGCGTCCCACGGGTATAGATCGACTATCTCGCTTTTGGTCCAGGTACAGTCCTTTCTGCAGAGATTTAGTTTGCTAACACCGACGACCCAATCTGGAGAAGGGCCAAACATGGAAGCTGCAGATATCATGGGATGTAGTCTATCCACTCTGGAATAATCAGAAATAGAAATAAGATTAATTAGAACAAGTTTTTAAACACCAAGGTCTTCACGGCCCAGGTTTCTGCAGTTATTACTATTTGCATTCAACGTGACTGTGTCCAATAGGGATATTATTCCAACGTTTCGCTGGCATTGCAGCCACCTTCTTCGTGTCAATTCTGAAATTGTCATATTTTTGTATCTACATAGTTGGATGTTCTATATAAAGAGCACGCGGAAAGAAAATAATAAGCGTATTTTTGTTAGCATTTTTATCCTGATGTTGCTTATTTATATCTAATGAGTGCTTATCAAGATCATCTTTTAATTCCTTGATCTATATTTAAAACAACCTTTGCTGACGTTTCTCTTTCTACAACTAGGCAAACGAATACCACTATGTAGCATCTTTAATCTCTGTTCAGTACATTTCAACTTCTTAGCAAAATATTCATTATATCACACAATTGCTATAAATGTAGTTATAATTATGTCGTAGAAGAATTATGTTTAGTTAAACCATCAAGTTGTGGAACATTAATAATACTGATTTCACCATATCGTAGGTCCAGAAGTGAAAAAATTTGACATGGATCCTTGTTGTTACGAGCCCCTCGATTATCCAATTATAAGAAGGATAGTAATAACTGTCGATGAAAAGTTTTTCCATTTCTTTCGCCTTTCTTCTCACAGAAACTCTTACAGAACACATAGGTACCGTGCCAACAATAACAGCCAAAAAGTATAAATAATTACTTGAAACTGCTGGTGGTATTGCTGTTTACGTTCGGGTACCACAATCCAGCAGCTTTGATGAGCGTTTTTAATTTATTTCCGGTCTGAGCCTTGAGCTCAGATTCTACTCCTGACGCGGATCCCCACTCAGCTAACTGCCGGAAGCCATCAGTTGCGATGTGGTCCTTACCCCAGAAGGAAAATGTCGGCACGTGAGAAGCGCCGATCAGGTCACTGAAGTGGGTCAACCAAATGGAAAATGGAAAGTCTTTTGGATGGGTCACGTTTGACCAGAGTCCCTCCATTGTCAGCTGAAACGGGAAGGTAGAAATTGCCGAGAAGTCATCAAGCTTTCAAGCCTTCACGAAGTATTCTGCATCGATTTTTACGAAATTGTCTATGGTATAAATACCGACTGACCCCGCGAGATCGGCGCCAAGTGATTTACAGCACAATTTCTCACGATGACAGTTTAACGTACCATCGAGTTTCTTTCTTTTCTTATCACGTTTAAACGTGTTTACAAGAAGCGCAGTTTATCTTTATTACGAGATACGTACTGGCTATACCACACGCTGTTAACTAACACATAGTATACTGAATACAATTTTATGAAATTCGATGCGTGACATTTTGTGAAACTATTCTTGCATCGGTCGAATTTAATCTTTAATCAAGCTCTGTTACGGTGCTAGATTTTCTCACTTTTCCAATTCAACAAATAAGCAAACTTTCGATGCTTTTAAATGTCAAATTTAACCTTTTGAATATTAGTTGCAAATTTGAACAAAAGACACTGTGTACTAATAAGCACAGATTTCTAGCAGTCGTCAACACAATGTGTTACTTTAGAATTGGTAACTAGTTGCCGACCACGTTTCGAAGTCTGTGGCTAGATGCTGATCACAAAATTTAAAAAGGGATAAAAAAGAATAAAAGTTATCCAAAGGACGTAACAGTGTTAAATTCTCGCAATCACACAAGTCAAAAGAAAATTTTATTTTCGAACCCCGTTTGCCAGATATTCGCCCAGCTCACTCACCGAGTATTTTGCCTCGTCGCAGGCGCAGCACTTGTCCACATTGAAGGTCGCGGTCTCGGCTGCTTCCATTTCGCAGAAGGTCTTGGTTAGGCCAACATCCTCGGCGTACCATCGCACGCTATTCTCCAGTACCATAGCTGTAAAGATAACGCATCCTGATCCTGACGGCGGTGCCTTCCACATCACTTGGATCTGTGCCAAGGTAACAACGTTTAATACTATCTCGTTGCGGAAGCTCGCGGACTCTGGCCACGATAACGCGGTGGAATCAAACATCACCGACCGTTGGCCAGTGGCCAACCAGAAATTTATTTGTTATCTATCTCTGTACATTTTCACGTGTATACCAACATAAGGCTAGGTACCGGACGTTGGAAAAAAGGAAGCTAATTCATACGTACGTATAAGCATAAAGACTACATAAAGGCTAATTCACCTCCGTTTTGGGATAGTCGGAAGCTTCCGAGATGGTGTTGACACAGTCCTCGTTGAACGTGGTCAAAGAGTCGGAAAACAGTTGAAAGTATCCTACTCGAGCGTTAAGATTATTTGGAGCGTGTTGAGAATTCACCGAGAGCGTGAAACGCGTGAACTGTTGCAGCCTCTCGTGCGTTTGCGAGCCTGAAAACGATTCGAATTTTTAGAGAGAAACGGTAGACGTGCGGCGAATTCGTTGGAGAACGATGGACGCTCCGGCCAAACGGAATATCTTTTCGACCGGGAACTTTACTCAAATATTCTTATAGATTTCAAGAACTGTTGGTGAGTTTATAACAAGCAGGGAACGATCGTTCGGTCGTAAACTGTTCGTGAACATCTCTGTTGCTGAGCACACGCCTTCAAAGCGTTCATTCGTGCTAGACCTTTCGGTGTAAACACCGTAGAATGGATGAATGGTGGTGAGATTTTGAGATTGGTCAAAGACACATCTGATCGTGGATGACACAACGAACTCGATTCATGGAGATCGACGATCTACGCATTACTATGCAGTTACTACTATAATACCAGGCTACATGCTTCTGTTCAATGTCCAGGCAGCTCGTGTACAACTCATAAACAGTTCTGGTTAGTGTGGACCAAACTCTGGAAGATTATTTACATTCTGGAATGTGTAGTTGGTTAAACAAGAAACCTCGGTGGTCGAACAAGTTAAATTATATGGTTGTACGCTGTAAATATCGGGATCTTTGAAAGGGAAGCCAATAAACACGGGGTAAACGTCGTTACCTTGCAAACTGATCGTGTAAACAGCGTTGGGAATATATTTGTCGGCCTTCCCGCTAACGAGTATCCTATAGCCACCGTCGCCCGTGGTCCTCGGAGCGGAAGTTTGTTCCGCGGTCGGTCGCATAGGACATCCGGCCTGTACCGCGATCACCAGACACGTTGTCACGGTCAGGAACAACATCGTGCAGTCTGAAATGATGGATGCGTTTCAGATCGATTGTGTCAAATACAAATTCTCACGCTGGCCAAGTAGTCATGCTGACTGGATAACTTCCGGTATCGATCATCTGGTAATCGTTGTTCACATAAAGTCTGATGAGATATATTAGGTCGTGCGAAAAGTTTCTTTCGTTTTATAAGGAAACAATGGATGCACAACATTTCTCCTTTTATATTATTTCATCGAATTACGTATGATCGATTTTGTTCTATCAATATAAAGATCGCAACGTTCGACAGATCAGGTTTCACGTTTGTATAAAGATGCATCGTTGTAAAACACGTGTCTGCAAAAGAAAGACACTTTTCCGACAACTTAATATTAATAAAATGGGCAAATAAAATAGATACGTTATTGAAACTCGTATCGTCTACAACGTATCAAATCTTGCCTAATATGAAATATACAAAATTTAAAGATAGCAACGAGTTAAATGTCTAAGAATATACCAAATACGCCGGATGAAAAATACCCAAAATATCCAAAGTTAATCGTTCTTTAAAATATTAGAAGGATGAAACAAATCTACGTTTCATTTTTGTAAACCACACTCGTAAAAGGATCAATTTACATAAACGTGCACAAAATGTTGATCACAATAGCACAGTGTCGGTGCGTTCTCCGGAACACGTGTCATAACACAATCACAAAGATGTTGGAGCTTCTCTTCCGTATCGACAGGTTAAACCTCGTGCGTTAAACGCAGCAATCGTTAGAAAACGAACGCACGCTCGGGTAATCACCTGTGCAGATTCTAAACGACAGACAGATAGAGATAAGGGAATGCCGCATGGAAGACACGCGCGCGCTTAATATAAGAATTTTAATCACAGTGCCCGCATGATACAATTACGCGATAGTAAACTCAATAGCAGTTGTAATAAAGCAACGATAAGTATCGCTGCTCGGATGTAAATAAATCAGCAAATATCTATGAGCGCTGGCGAGCAATTAAATTCAAGATATTACGGACGAACCGTAGCGTTTACGGTAATTGTTCTGATGTAATTGTTGCAAGAAGTTCAGACGATAAACGGCTTAAAAAAAGAAATGACACGCGCGTGGTCGAGAGATCGAAGCGAGCGCAATGAGCGGGCGGCTAATGATCGAGCGGAGGACTAGAGAATCTACAGATGCATCGGATTACGCGCGAGCGTGTCCGGGAAGTGGGTCGGGAGTTCGAACCGGCTCTCGAGATCACCACTCTCGACATGTAGGTGTAGGTTTCTAGAACGCTGGACTTGCTGCGGATCGCAGAAACAGGGACACCGCGTTCGACGCGCGAAAACCGTCGCGTGTCACCGTTTCGGGGCGAGCTCCACCTTGTAGATTTTAGAACATCGATCTTCAAATACTTTCATTCACAGAGAGGTTGCCAAACGAGTTACAGAATGGAGGAAGAGATCAAGCGTGGAAAGTAAAAGTTGATGAAGAACTAAACGCAAAAATTTTAATCGAAGTGCTGAGGAACGAAGAAACTTTCAATGTACACTACGGTTCAAAATTATTTAGACACTTGTTGATTTCTCGCATGATTTATCTTAATTATGGATATACGTGTGAATTCAAGCGGAATAATTTTATTCTATATAATTATGTCTATAGCGGTTAACGTGCATATCAAATGTAACGATAATACAATAGATACAACGCGAGTCTTAAAATTCCTCGTCAATTCGACTAATTGCATATTGTGAGATTTGCTCAAATTGAAATATCGTCACTGCAAATCAACCAGAAGCGACGAAATAATTATGAACAGTAGCGTGTATATTATTAAATCGAAGTAGTTGATATTAAAGAGAAAAAAATACAGCGATAGTCGGTCTTTAAGTTGAAGTAATTGCCAGTTAGAACGAGTTAGAACAATTTATGCCTCGTTCTGTCCTTCTAAACATCTACGTAAATATTTTTTTATTCTTTAAAAATGAACAACATTTTTTGAAACTATGAAAATTAAAATGTAGAATACCATGGACCATGTCAATGCTACAGAGATCATACAAAAATCTACGTTTAATCGATCCATACCTTATCGTTCGACCTTTTTAATCCTTTTTATATGGCAAATTTTTGCTCACCTCCGAAAGCACGATAAAAATTAATAGAATATTCCAGGATCGCTGCTATCACACGTTACACATTGCCGTACGAGCCGTGAAAAGAAAATGATGCGCGCCTAACGGCGACGAACTCTAGTTCACCACCGCAAGCTCAACGCCCCTGACTAATTTCGTCGTGACTCACGACGTCCGTGTGCAATTAACAATAATAATCGCCGTAAAGTCACGTAGCACACGTGAAACGACGATTTCTTGAACCTCGGGAAATTAGTGAAATGATCTTGAATTGTTTACTCTACTTGGAACTACGTAGTTATCGAAAACGAAATTGACGATTACGCAAGCAGCTCGTATTTGTAAATTACTTGACTGTCCTCATACCGCAAATATAGCAACCGAAGAAAGATAAGTAACTGATTATGCAACGGTTGTCGTCTTATGCGAATATTAAAAAATCGCATGCAGTGAATGAAAAATGTAAAAACTATAGTAGAGATACTAGATATCAAAATGTAAGTTATCAAATCATCATCGGAACAGGAAGTGAGGGAGTTATATGAATCAACGGTTCTGTAGAAAAATAAAATTATTCTACGTAAATATCGGAGGAAAAGAACGGTCAAATCTATACAAGACAACATTTTAGAAAGTGAATTGTATACATGCAAAATTTGTATGGACATAGCTGAAGAAACGAAACATAAGCACAGATTTGTTTCGTCTATTAAATGATCACGGGAGCCATTGAAATCGGTCGACCGAATTTTACGTATATTTAATAATTTCATGCATTTATGGGGAATGTAATGGTGCGAAACGCACAGAATATCCAAAAATATATGCGACACGCAAAATTCAGCAAAACAATTGTCTACTTGGATTTAATATTCTCAATTATATCCAGAAAAGTATAAATTTGAGTAAATATCTGCATATCTGATTAGGATATTTTACTCGAAAAATAAGAAACGTCTCTTGAAATTGTTCGTGGAATATTAGCAAATGCTTGCATCTTACGTCGCACATTCAAATATCTCATAAATGCAGTGTAATTATCACTTCTAGCACGAACTTCTGTATCGATCAACAATCACGTCGAACGATTGAATTATGGGATTAGACCGAAGGATTTCTCCCAGGCAATTTACCCGAGTCTCGGCAGAAATTGCGAGCACAATGGAGCTGGTCCTTCTGTAACTTGATTACACAGCTTCACGAAAATACGGAACACCGCGTAAGGTTAGGACCGATGAACTCAGCACGTCGAAGGAAATTAGAACGATCGAAATGTCGGAACAGAACGAGACGCAACTTCTTTTATGAGGCTCGCCCTTTCACGCGCGCTCGCCATTCCGCTTCGGGGTGTTTCGCTTACGGCCAAATTCGAAGTGGTTTACATTTCACCGACAGACGATTACTTAACGATGTTCGGATAAAAATCGACGTATATGTAGCGGACGTTTCGTAACGAAGTTGCTCGCAGCTTCCTCGCTCTTTTGGGATCAACGGATTTTCTAATAATTAGCAAAACTATGAAAATTGATAATTATAAATGAGAACGAGTGGAAAAGAGATGCTTCGAGTTAATAGAAGTCGACCAAATAAAAAATATCACTTTACCACGAGTATCGGTAGAATCAGTGAATTGATCGAACTTCGTTGAAATGAAAATAAAAAGAAAACGTGAAGCAACGTACCTGCTGTAGCACTGCACATGTTGGTGATTTTCTGATACGATGGCGCAATCTTTTTTTCAGCGGACAGGCGGAAAGAAGCCGAAACTGTAACGCATACAGCAGAGCAGCCGAGATGTTAAGTAAAACGGGAGAACGATCGGACACGACTAAACGAGATGACGAACCGGACAGCCGGTATCGCGGGCCAGGAAAGTTAGCAGCGACGATTCGAAAAATATCAACTGCGGAAGCTCGCCCGCGCGTTCGACTCTTCTCATGTAAATTCTGTGTAAATCAACCATCATTTTTATTTGTTTCCCTAACTTTTCGTAACTTTCTATCGATTAAAATAATTTCGAAACTTTCGGTTGGAATATTTTTAATTGGATAAATGAAAAAGGATCAAATGGAAATAAATTACTAAAATATATCGTTTCGATGATACACATATTATGGGATGTTCAAACATGTTTCACGATCTCCCATATGGATCAGGGTAATCCCTATACGAACGTTGATTGACCCATTTATGGGTAAAGCGCGTCTCTAGAAATCATATTGCAGGTATATTTTTTACGAACAATTTTTTATGGCACGAATCTTTTTTCGTTTATTTGTTATTTTTCCGACAAGCTCCAAAGAACATAAACAGAATGTTTTTCGTAAATATTGTTTGTTACATGTAATTATGTCAATTAATTGTTTTGATTGATAAGGCACGTGTATCGCTTTTCTGCAAATTCTACTTTCATTTTCAGAACTTGAATGTATCAAAAATGAAAAGGCAAAAATCACGAATCTTATTCTCCAGCGAACAACCACGTATGCAACGCATTAAACCGAAGGACTCTAATCAGCAGCCATTATCTGAAGTCACGAGGTCAGTTTTGGGTCGTCGTATCTTATTGAAGACAGCTTCCTGATAACGTGTACCAGATAGCCACCCACATCTGCATTTATCAATATTTTATTTTTCTGGTTAACTAAAATTAATCTTTAACCACTCGCTCAACATCTTTAAAACGTTTCATCTCTCGTGTGAAATAAGTCAAGAAAAACAAATTCCAGAATCTTGATTATCAGAGCACTGATCAATAGAACGATCGATTATCAGAACACTGATTAATGAAAGAGACAAATTTCGAGATGATCTCTTGTGCAAGAGATTGGGAAGCAACCACGAAAAAGTAAAAGGAGTCACTCACTTCCAAAGTTTTCCTTCCGGTTCGATATTACTATTTATAAAATGTATTAAATAAATGATCTGCCATATGAAAGCAAAGTTATCCAATTGTTGGAAAAATTGGATTATACACACAAGCATGTGCCGTGATTTTCATGCACTTCTGGAAAATTCAAAGTTGCAAAAATGCAGAGAATGCGGCTGATAGAAAAATATATATAAAACATTCAAAATAGAATACTAATCATAATGTTTAGCACGTTAAATAATTTTCTACGCGAGCTCCATTTTTGTAACAGAGTTCGTAAAAATAAGAATCGAAGCGTTTGCGGCGATAGAAAAAGCAGTTCGAATATTTAGGTTGCATTTATTGGAAGAGAAAAAAGATACAGGTTTAGAAAGTGATATCGAAAAGTTTCACATCCAAAGATGTAAAAGTTTATTCCTACGATCGTTACTTCACTACGAATTTACACGTACATGTATTATTCATCTTAGCACGTTTTAAAAAGTGATTTCATCTCGCTCGATTATAAATTAGTTTACGTAGGCTTACCGAAATTACCGCAAGATGGAGCTGTCTCCTTATTGCAATAGCTTCACCAATTTGAAAAACGTGCGCGGTTTAATCCAATGGCAAATTTCGATAAGCAAGCTTCCACTCTGCCATGCAAACCTCTTCGTTTCTCGCTTCGAATCACCTGCGCGTCGAGTTAAAAGGAAACTCTGTTTGAAAACAGCGCGTCGCTAGCGCGAGCAAGGCGTCACCGCGACTCGCATGCGCGGAATTATCGAGCCGCTGGCGAGCCGAGAGCGCGTCATCGGGTTTGCTGGCTATTCATCTGTCGTAGAAGCGTGAACTCGAGCGTGTGGTGGAGGTGTAGTGCAGCAGCAGCAGCAGCAGCAGCAGCTCACCACGCGAAACAACATCGTCTCTACAAGTGCTGGTTCCTCGAGGAGAGATAAAATCGTGCCAGTATGGCATCCTCGAGAACATACACGGAAGAAACGTGCATCTAACAACGAAGAGAGACGCGATGCCGATCGTAGCCGGTTCGCGATGACCTCTACATTTCCGTTCCACTCGTACGTGACTGCGTCCCTCGATCAGCCGTGATTCGACGAAACGCGCGCGTCGCGACGCGGTGCTCTTTCGAGTGTGATCGTGGCGACAGCTGAAATCGAAGAGGAATCGCGGCTTGAACCACGAGGGCTGACCATGGCTACTTTGGCGGGCAGCTCGTCGTCGGGCCTCACCAGGCCACCGACAATGCTGGAGCAGCTTCTCGAGGAGATCAACTTCCAGAGGACCAAGGAGCTTAGGCAGATGCTCAAAGATGGTTCGTACGAGTTCGTATTTAAGTTGAAGCACTGCTCGTTCGGTTCAAGGGACGTTTAGGGAGCTTTAAGGCGATAACGTTGGGGAAGCGGGTGAATGCACGCGACGAGGGTGTGTTCCTGGAGGGACCGGTGCCTTTGTTTGACAGACGCTGCCAGACGAGGGTGATTCCACGATCGATGAGTGTGTGCGAGGGGAAAACGAGCGAAACTGTTTTGCCTATAGCTTGCCTGTCTCGTTGCTACTCGGCGATTTTTCAAATCTATTTTGGGAGACTCGATTCTTTATTCTGCTTCTTCGCTCAGCGTGTATCAGTACGCCGGTAGCTCTAATAGATAATAGTTTAAGTTGTTATAGCGGGAAGAATAAATTTAAATAAGTTTGCATTCTTAATTAGGACGCTGCGAGGTCGAAGGCATTTTCAGCGAGACGCGCTTCGAAGCAATCTCGCTACGTTTCAATCCGTGCACGTAACGCTCTTTACAGTCTAGTATCGTTAGTTTCTCTTTGTTTTCCATTTGAAATCATTTATTTTCGGACCAACGATTTCCTTTTCACTCCTTCCTTTTTGTATACTCGCACTTGTATACTTTCCTTGTTTTCGTCGTCCGTTGTTTATCGAAAGTTGACGATGCCAAACAACGACTTAGTCGTGCGAAAGATATACGCTAGGAAGGACGAGTAATTATCGCATACACGTTCGTTCTATAAATGTAAGGTGACGCGACGCGATGTCAATGAGCAATTAGATGCACGCTGCGCATGTGACTCGATTCATCAAATAACAAACATCCTGTCGCAAAACATTATTAGATTTTCTGTTTTACGAGTTTGGAAAGATGTTTGAAGTGGCGTGTAAACGAACGTAGATAGGCACTTGGTATCGACGAGGATGTTGTTAATGAACATACTTATATAGGATCATGAGCTATTTCCGCTTTAGACGACGATCGCAAAAGGCCAACTTTCATCCATACTTTTAATAAAAGCTCGTACAGCTTTAATAAAGCAGATACAGGGAATCGGTGAGTTGTCAAGCTGCCAATAGAGGCTGCGATTAAGTCCTCGCGGAACATTCTTATCGATTATCGATTGCTCCTAGCGAGATTCCCTCGCTCTTAGTTCCTGCTCAATCGAGGATTATTTCATCTCGCTGCACCTTCCTGGATGACTTCGAATCTCCCGTTTTATCGCTGCTAATACAAAGTATCTACCCTTGCTTATGCGAACTTTCGCCTTTATTTTTCCAGAGATACGTTAAATTTTTTAGATATATTTCATTCTTACAATCGATCAACTTATTCGTTTTAATGCCATTTTAACTAGTTCAATCATCCTGAATAGCTATTTTATCTATCTTTATTTTTGTTAATTCTATTTTAGTTATTTTAGCTGATGTTAAATAATTCTACAATTGTAAACCGTTTATTTTGGAAGGATACAATTCTTATCAAATTGAACCGTTCTACTTAAAACAAGTTTCATAATATTGGATGCACGATTTTGGCAACGTATTGCAAGAACATTGATCCTTTCCCGAATGCTCTGTACAAAATGAAAAAAATTTTCCCTTTTCGTACAGCTATTACTTAGATTTTGAGAAGCCAGAAAATGTAAAAATTATTCGAAAGAAATACCTTGGGCTGAAAAGTTTTAAATAATTCCAGAATGTACGATATTGCAGCGTGTGGAATCTGAGGCGCGTATTATGAGTTATAGACGACAAGTAGGTTAACGATTCCAAATGGGATGCCGCGACCGCGAAGAGATAATTGCATATATTATAATACGTAACTATACAAATCACTAAAGGAAAGATATTTTCAAAACTGTTCGTCCTTGAACAGAAATTTCCATCCTTGTTGTTTCCTAAATCGTTTTTGTATCAACAGTTTATTAGGTGAATGGAAAAAGTAAAAATTAACTGGCAAATAAATTAGAAGAATACATTGCGCTGATATAATCGCAAGATCCGCTGTCTCTTAGCATTTTTCGCGGAGATTTTTAGGACGACTTAATAATTTCCTGTTTATATTCCTGCAGACTCGGGTTTCGTGATACTTCAAGGTACAACCTACTGGACGGACCTGTTTGTCAGGCACTTCCTCTTCCAGGCGGAGCACACGATCGACGGCGACGATCTCCTTTTCTTCGTGCGCAAAAAACACGTGAAAACATCGTCCAGATACTTACCAAAGTTCGAAACGGAGGTGGACGTGTTCCGGAAAGACAGCAAAAAATTACCGATCGGCGATCCCGACATCGATTGGGAAGAAACCGTGTACCTGAACTTAGTCGTGCATCAGTTCGACTACACGCTAACGTTAGCGATTTGCACAAGGACGAGTCCCAAGGAATTGCAAGTGAGTCGTTCTTTCGTTCCTTGCGTTGAAAAAGGAAAGGAATACTATAATATGGCAGAATTTTATTCGTTATAACGATATTTTATTTGCTGCCCCATTAATTTTTCTATAGAACTGTTATTACATAGGAACTGTTTCTTTACCTATGCGGCCAGGTAAACAGAATTCTACCACAATTTAAAAGCAACGTGATACATTAAATATCGGAAGAAGTCACACAGGAATTACGTACCCCTCTGCTCAAAGAGTTCGTAGAACGATGTCTTTACCGTTGTCTCAGAAAATGCTACGACTATCTGGTCGATCGAGGAATGCACTTTGTAATCTTATCTATGAATAGCTCAAACTTTTGCCAGCCTACGACATACCGTTCGCTTATATGGCAATGTTTTTTTCTTTGGTATGGTTGCGTTTCTTTCGACCGTCACACGTCTTAAATGTGTTTGGTAATGTTTTTAAAGAACAGTGCATTGATGTGAAATTTCTCGTGAAATTCGAGAAAAAGATACTAAAGTGGTTGATAGGCTAAAAGCAGCATATGGAGAGATTTCAACCATTTACAAACGGATGAAAAATTTCACGACGAAAGGGAACACATGGTAGGGTTGGCCTTCTACCTGGCATACCGATGAGAACATTGAACGTGTTCATAGACTTGTGTTATCAAATCGGCGAATCACCTTCCGGGTGATCGCCGAAGGACTTAGAAAGCGTGCATTCAATTGTAAAAAATGAATTAGAAACGCGAAAACTTGGTTTGCTGATGAAATTCTGCGAACGTTTTGAACAGAGTAGTATTTGTTCTAATTCGTGCTCTTAACTTCGCCATCTCCTTCGAATCATTTGCGATCCAGTTATATCCTGTTATTAAGATATTTCCTAAGTTTGCGAAAAACATAGAGGTATCTTTGTTAATTTACTTGATTTCCCATTGCAGTTTTATGCCAAAGCTTTTCTTAAAACGTTATTGCGTATTGAAACCACGGCGAAATTGGCTCATAGAAAACCAGCACAGTTAATTCCACTTGTCTTGCGATTTTTTATCGAACAAATATTTCAGGTATTACGAAGACACTCGCAAAAGGTTTACGCGAGTCCGAGTCGGCGGCGAATGGACGCGAAGGGAGATCTCGAAGAGATGACGTACCCGCATATATGCTTCATGGTGGACAATTTCGACGAAGTTTTCTGTGATATTCTAGTCAGGGATGGGGAGATGGTGTGCGTGGAATTGGTTGCGTCCGACAGGGAGGGCGCCATTCAAGGTGTCATTTTTCTCGGGTCTATCAGATACGACGCTCTGAAGAAAGTATATGACGCAAGAGTACGTTTCATTAACAAAGTCGTGCTAACCAGTTGGTCGTCACGCCAGCTATTTTTAACAAACGTGGTATTTTGACTTTCAGTCCAGTCTCAGTACCAAAATGGCGCAACGTATGACCTTTGGCCTGTTTTCTGGCGCGACTTCCCAGCGAATAGAATTCGTTCGAATGAAGGGACCTCGTGGTATGATTATCAATAGGAAACCCTTCAACAAGCCGATCGATCGCTTCTAGTTTTCTATGGAAACCTGAGAACCCTCGTTGCCCTGTTTACAGGCAAGGGGCACGCGGAAATGGCTGTGACGAAGCCAAAGGGTTCAGGAGCGGAGACGCCAACTTCGGAACCGGGCTACTGTGCTACGGATTCCCTCTGGGACGCCGATTGGGACGACGCCGAGGAATTATTTATGTATCGACATCAACGAAGGCTATCCGACCCAAGCGCCAATTTGAATAATTTCGTCCGTGGTGGTTGGAGAACGAAACCAGACACAGCTGCAACGAAAGCCAGGTCAGAGAACGAGGGTCTGGACTCGATGGCCAATGGACTGAACGAAATCGAAGCTGGAGACGTTCGAGACGGTAACTACAAACTGTTGTCTTTTCATGGTGTTTCGTCCAAGTTCGACGAAAACGGGACGAAAGTTGCGGACGAAGATAATACTCTTACTTATTTACCTTCTCCCTGTTCTTTCTAATGCCTGCACCTTTCAGAATCGACTGTGCATGATGTTGTGTTACGTATCTGTGTATTCTGCACATATTTTTCTTTCGATAGTTAGTTGATCCTCTTAGGAGTCGGTCTCGACGATACATCGATCTACGATTATTATTCGAAGAATTTTTGTTTGATCTTCTTTCTTTCTTTAGTTTTTTTTTTTTTTTTTTTTAGTTTAGATGATTACGATCAAGACGCAAGAGTTTCGTGTTTCCAAGAACGCTTTTCTTTACCACGTCTCGGAATATTCTTGGGTTATTAATACGAAAGGCGTTCGTTTAAGATCGTGTACGTGATGATCAGAGGAACTTTCATCTTCGTGATTGTTTTTTCTTGTCGTCGAGACGCGAAGTTCGAGATCGGTTCGGAAGAACCTAGTTGACCCATGCTCTTGTATTCCTTCAGACGACCAAGTGCCACGAGACGCAGTAGTTCGGTACGTTTCGCAGATAAGATCGTTCGAAAATCTCCGAGAAACTAACAGAGATAAATTACGTGAGAGTTCGTCGAGAAGGAACGGCTGTAGAGCACCACCACCAACACCATCACCCGCGAATCTCGTACGCTTGTCGCGAAATGGACGATTGAGCTAAAAAAAAATCAGACAAAATAGAGCCAATGAAAATTTCAAAAATAAAAAAAAGAAAAGAAAAACGAATCGAAAAAGAAGCCAAACTGAAAACATATAGAAATACGTTGTCTCTAATCTGTGTCACGTGCCTTTCCGGCTCTTTCCTTTGTAGCCGACCTACAGGATAGCAGCTGGGGCGGCCGGGGCTCACCAGGAAATCACAGGAGTCCTCAAGTCAGGCGACGAAGATCCCCTTTCCTTTCTGGCAGGCAACAACGTTCCAAGCAAAAGCAACGTAACTCGTGGGAACGTACCGAAAATGAGAACTCGCCGAATCACAAGGAGGCCTATCACGAAACACACGGTGAGCGTGCTCCTGCGTGTTCAAAACGATTGTTCTTCGTCTCTCGCGTTTCTCGTCTTCTAAAAGAAGTAACTCGAACGCCAATAAACCTGAAAACAATCTCGACGTCAACCAATCTACGAGAACCGATTAAAGCGATAAAGCCGGCAAATCTCAAAGCAATCTGGACGTCGTCCAATCTATCGTACGATAACCGATCGAATAGAGTCAACGAATCCCAGAGCAATCTCGATATCGTGTACTCCGTAGTACAAGAATCAATCAAAACGACAGAGACGAGGGAACGAAAGAATCGTGAAAACGCGACACGAGCGCGCGCACAATATCGAAACGAATTATCTGGTGACAGGCCTCCGCAACCACCATCACAACCATATCGAAGTGGGTAGCGAGATACTCGTGCCAGCGGCAGCTTGTCTGACTGACGACAACGTGAGACAGAAGCTGGACGCGGGCGCGATTCTGGTGCACGGCAAGGAGGAACTACCGTTGGGATACGAGGAGGACAATAACCGGAAACGAAGGCCGTACAGCACCGGCCAGATTAATCACGAGCGGATCAACAACCTGGAGAACGACGAGGAGCATCGACGACTCAGCGACGACGAAGTGGTCAGGGTACGTCGGACCGATAGTCGCCGGCGCCTTCGTTCGGCTGGCTCGGATCACGAAGAATACTACACCGGCCGGAACAAGAACAAAAACGACGAGCAGATGAGAGATAAAAACGCGAACGCCCGTATTACAAGAGGCAACCTGACCACGCACAGACAGAGCGCCACTCTGCCTAGAAGGAGGCGAAGACGAGCATTGTCCGGCAGCTTCGCGGGCAACCCTCTTCCGCCGCATCGAGTCACACCAGACGGCACAGCTATCTACTATTGGTGCGAGCTCCCGCGCCGCCCCGGCTCACAGGGTAAATTCTTCTTCCCCCTGCCCGACACATCTCTACACCCACATATAGCCAAGCGATCACGCGCCCACGCGTACAGGACACGGGTCTGCTCTGTGAACGACCGCTTTCTTTTGCAGAATTTACGCATCAAGCGTTTATTACTTAGAAACACGTGGATATCACAGATAGGCGAGCATGATTTTTTGGTTTGCTCAGAGGTAGCTAAGTTCCGTTTGATAAGTTTGCGTAACGCAAAGGGTTTGTTTGAAGCGTTAGAGGGAAGCGTTTCATAACGTTTAATAAATGTAATAAAAAGAGAAAGTTAATAGAACAGTTTCTTTGTTTAGAGACAGTTATTCGCAGACAAGAAAATTAGATTTGTGTTGAAAATTGAAAGACTAATTGAAGGAGAACCGAAGAGTTGCATAGACGTTAATAAGAGTAGCTTTGTTCGGAGATTCTTACTTCCAAGTAAGAAATTAGATTTGCGTTGAAGATTGGAAAACTAAGAAGCTAACATGGGAGGGAAAGGTTTAAGAGTCGCGTAAAAGTTAGTGATAGCAGTAGTCTTGTTGTTGGAAACAATTATGCCTAGACAAGAAGATCAGAGACACGCGTTGAAAACTGAAAAGCTAGAACTAACAACTTACACTGGACGTAAATTCAATATTTATATGCAGAGGATATCGGTCGTTCATGGAGCAGCTCGTGCAACACCAAAAAGCAGTCATGTTGTTCATTGTACTCAACCCGTATTCTTGTACATTTATACATTCCTAGTTAGGAAGGTAAACTTGTACAGCCATGCTCAACAAATGACTGTGTTTATGAGGATGGTGAAATAACAATGGCAACGGGGTTGCGATCAGTCGACTGTTATCGTCGACGATTATTGTTGGAACAGTCGTGACGGTGTTCAATAGTGCTGGTGGTGGTTTGGCTGATTAATTTTATGCCTCGCGGCTCAAAAGATGTCGGGGTGGTAACGAATACGAAATAACGTGAAAAAATGGCTACCGTTTTCGTTACGCGAGTTTCACCACCGGTATAAACATAGTCATCCACGATGAGGGACAAGCATTCACTGACACCGATAGAATCGAGATAGAAATCATAGAATGCGAACTGTTCGTGTGGTAGCAACAACGATTCACCCTCTCTTTCTGCTTCACAGCGTCCGATCATCTGCAGCAGTGCGCGAACAAAATATCGAGAAAGAGATCTACCGAATAAATAGACAAAAATGAAACGAACGAATAATATAAAAAAGAAACAAAAATTAATAAATTAGCGACTAATGCTAAAAGAGGAAAAAATGAAAAAGGAAACATCGAACGTTGTGCGCAGAAAGAAGAAGCTAGTGCATCCCTGTTTCGTATTTATTTCTTATTCTGCGCACCTGTAGCTGATGTGCATCATTGTAACACCTCTACATATTTTCGTGCTACACCTGTCCATCTTTGCGAACAATTATTTTAGTCATTCAACGTTACGAATTCGAATAGCAATTAGCTACCCGATCCTCGACCCCACATTCGATCCTTTAATCTTAATTCACTTTTGTCGATCGTCTAACCAGATTTGTTTCCTGCAATTGCTTTCATCTAATTTATCGACACGAATCATTGCAGGATCTTAATCGTTGGTCGAGCCTCTAACCTGGTTCGATATTCACAGTTATTAGCGATAATCGGTTCGTTCTCTGTTTGTTAACAGAGCTGGACGACGGCGCTTACAACCCCCTGTGGACGATGCGAGGATTCACACAGACCTTCCATTTCTGGAAAGAGACCAGACGGGCCCAATCCGTTCCCTTGAACGCGTTTCTTACTTACATTACCCTGCCATGGTGGAGCATTGCCAAAGGTACGCCATTAAAGATACGACAGACTCATAAAGAAAAGAAATTTCCTGCAAGGAATACGGATTTCACTGGTTATTTCTGATAAATCCAAGACAGTCATAAAAATAGGAAATAAGATCGTATTATTATTAGCATTTCATATGAGAGAGTTAGAGAGGGAAGTACATTCCTTCTCAGGGAACTTCTTTTCAGTTCTGCGCAATAAATAACGCGTGTTATCGTGTATTTACAGATATTCTTGATCATCGAGAAGGACCTATTCTGACGTTCTAGCCAACACAAGGACGTGCGATTTTCATTTCGGACGAATTTCCTCTTTCCATTTCGCTCCCCACTTTATACACACTTGGATAGAACTGTGGCCCGACAAGATCGAAGTGTATAGATTAAGGAATAAACGAGATACTATTTATAATCCCGCGCCTATTATTTTATTATCTCCACATGGACAGGATGATGGTCTAGGACTGACAAAGGCGACCGAGGAAAAATCAACACGTTTAACAAAGATTCCCTTCGAGATGCATTTACCTCGCAGTCCTGCGTGTACAAAGGTATACGAAGACACCAACGTACTTTCGTAAACTTTATTCCTTTGCCCGTTTTCTTTCTGCTGCTCGTACAGCTTCAGCTGACATTATTCGCGAATACGTTCAGGTAGTCACCGAAATTGGTCCACGTGTGATCCCAATAATCTGGATTCGCTCTGCTATCCCACGGCAGGTTCCCAGGTAATATCGCAGTGGCGTTTAATTTACGTAGCCTGTCTCGTAGCTCGGTCACGAGGGAAGGATACCTTGAATCGAAAAAATAAGCAAACCGCGTCAACAAGCGCGTCATCGATAAAAGAAATACGCTGAAGACGTTGATATTAGAGAAATTGTTTCACTCACTTGTTTATAAGATTATTATCTTCGCAAGGGTCCTGTCGGACATTGAACAAACAAGGCGCCTTCAGCGGTTTGCACAGTGGCAAACTATCATTTTTCGGAGGACACTTAACCATAGCGTCTTCCCGAAGCCTGCGAATAGCGTCTGCAGACAGAGCCAAGTCTACGCTGGCCACTGCTCGACCAGCTATACTTCCGATCACGCCTCCAATATCGTAAACCCATTCCCTTCCGGATGGGCCGTACCAACCGTCCCATTGGCCATTATAGGTAGACCCTTCGAACCCACAAAATATAATAATTAAACAGAACGAATTCGAATGACGTTGAGAAATAGAACGCATACACGATAGTTTACAAAATTTTCCGGCCACATGGATCTTTTGTATCGCAAAATATAATGCTCCAATATTTTCTAAACCGAAGTATTATGATATAATCTATTCCAATACTATAAGTATATGTACAATATTTATATTCCGATATTTTCTATTCTAATAAAGAATTTTAACTGATATTATAAAACTATATAACGGTGCTTATTTATTGAACTGTCTTTCTTCTTTTTTTTTTTTTTAATTTGTAAGGCTAATGTTATGTTATTTCGAAATTTCCTCAGGCATCGTTCTGGAATATAAAGAGAAAGGATTTCCTCCTAATTTCCTGATGATAAAGCTACAATTACTTTTTACCCTGAATGTACTTCCAGTCTCCGTACGTGATTCCTGCCACTCCAAAGATATCGTCGATATTATGAAGAACCGTTTTTCGCGGCGATTCTGTGTCTTCGCTGAGCGCGTACCATAAGTCCATCCCGTCGATGTTCAAATTAGATGGATTTCCTCCAGCAGCTGTTATAAGCGTTGGCAACCAGTCACTGATGTGAAACAATTGTCTACTCACTCTGCCAGGGCGCACTAATCTTGGTGACCATAATAAACCGGCTCCCCTAACGCCTCCTGACGAAGATAAATTGATCGTTCAATTCTATATTTGTTTTATTTTCTCACGTTGGAAAGTTATATACAGGTGTGTGTTCTTTCAGTAATACCTTCCCACAGAGTGTTTTTTGTGCCTCTCAGGGGCCAATTTGAAGCGGCGTTTAAATTGAAACCGGCCGGTGGCCCGCCATTGTCCGTGGAGAACACGATCACGCTGTTTTTTAGCATCCCCTTCGTGCGAAGCGCTTCGACCACCTGGCCAACCGACTCGTCTAACTTGCTCAGCATACCTGCAATAAAGTCATCATATCGATTTCTGAAAAACAAGATTAACGTTATTAACGCGGCGATTTTCGGAGTAATCGAATCAACGACTTATAATTTGAAACAATGTATTTTCGGAACTGAGCACGAGTGCAAGCATACGTGAACGCTTTCGTGGATTTGTATAGCAAAAGAAAACATCTTACACCAAGTTTCGACCATTCGTCTAAACCGGCAGACTAGTTAGAGAGAAAATTCGGATTACTAATCTTTTTTCCTTTTTTGTTTTATTTTCCCTATCGCGATATTATACGATGGCTCTAGCGAAGAATAAAATGATCCTGAGTCTACCTTCTGGTAACTTTCTAATTAACGCTAAACCTACCATTGCGGTCAAATTGTCCGCTTTTAAATTTCTTTATAAATTTTACCATGTTTAAACGTTATCAGATCGCTTCCTAATCTATGAATTTTCATAAAATATGCATACAATATATCCTTCGGTATTTATTTTTAGTTTGCTTTTTTTTCTAAGAAAAATTTGTAGTCTGTCCTGCCTATCGCGAGCGGTCAATAAGTATACAAGAAGCGTCGGTAGGTTTAGTGTTAAAGAAATACATAAGAAAAATGTTTATTTCTATTAAAAACAAGTAAGCGTCTACACACTTTAAGACAGTAATATACCGAATTTTCATTTCGTTTTATTAGTACAAGATTCATGCCTTAGTCATCGATAATCCTAGTGTTAAAATTATACGTAGATTGATAAATAAGCGTACTCTAGTTACCAGCAAAGCGTCTACGCTCGTAGTTGAAGATATTGGTGAACTTGGAGACATCTTGGTCGGGTACTGGCAGAGGATTGTAAGAATTTCCGGAATGTACAGCCGCGTGAGATAAATAGAGGAACATTGGACGACTGGCGTTATGATCGTTGATCAGTTTCACTGCCTCCTCCGTGAAGATATCCGTGGAATATTGGCCGTGAAGATCCCAGGCTGAATTTAATCCCCTCCTCATGTCCAATCCCCAATACGGCTGCATTTAAATTAAATTGTACAGTATACTGCTCCTTTAACGCTTTAATTTAACTCTTTGGCAGCGTCATTAAATTAAACGAAGAATTCAGAACGAGCCACTTAGAAAATAATTAAAATCTCATTCTCCTCAAGATTTTCCGCGTTTCTACTATTAGGTCTTTTACAATTACTTTTACAACAATGCATCTTTATAGAAACCTGAAACATAATCTGTCAAATATCGTGCTCTTTATCTTAATAAGAAGAAGAAAATAGATCAAACATAATCAAAATAGATCAAAATAGATCACACGTAATTCAGTAAAATGATATAAAACAAAAAACATCGTGCACCTATTATTTCCTTGTAAAACGAAAGAAACTTTCCGGACGACCAAATATCAGATACAAAGTACCTACCTCAATCTTGTACAAGAAACTAATGCCCGTTTGCGTCACTTATAATGACGTTTAAAATACACGGTGACTACGGAAAATATCTGCACGCCACCGCATTTATTATCGCATCCGTATAATAGTTAATTAGATCCAACGGTAATAAATTTCGTATCGTTTAATAATACTTTCGTATCGTTGCAAGAATTTGATGCACTGTACGAAAGAAATGTAGAACCTGATGTCAAAAAAAAGAGATCCTAAAACATCCTTTGTTAGAGAATTAAGAATATGTAAAAATACTTTTGCAGCTATTTTTCTGTATACGTAGTATATTAATGTATGTACAGTATATTTGATGGTTCGTCTGAGTCTCTTTCGGGATACGCTGTAGATGCAAATGAAATTACTTACACTTTCCACGGCACTATGATCAAAGTAATCGTGATGACCGCTCCAGAAGCCAACGTGCGAGTCGAATCCTCTGTACATAGGCGTGTATTCTTTCGTGTAAAATCCCAAATGCCATTTGCCAACGATGTGCGTGCTGTAGCCAAGTTCGCGAAGATATTGCGGTAAGAGCTTCTCGTGAAGAGGCAGTCCTCTCGGCTCGGCGCATTTCAGAACCTAATTCCACGCCGTATAACGTTAACTGTACTCCGATTTCTCGGAGTTTCATTATTAAAAACGCGAGGCTTATCTCACCGAAACGCCAATTTTGTAACGTTCTGTAATACCAACTGTTAAAGGTCAGCTATACTTTCGCCGTAAGTATGAAGTCAATGGAACCAAAGTGAGAAGTAAGTCAGATCGAACAGTTGGTGTAAATAATTTGTAAATATAACAGCGTATTTGTAAATATAACAATTTTCATGAAAAAATCTATAATCCGATAATTAATCTGCAATTTGTCTAAAGTCAAACAGTCGCTGTCGATAGAGTTAATTACATTATCTTGCGCGCGACACGCCTGTCAAATGTTCGAGTTTCAACGTAGCTCAAGAAATACCACAACAAATACCACAATTTCGTTATTAAAAAACAATTCCGGCTGAAGAATCGTTACAAACACGGCGACACGATGTTTTAGTCTTTCCATAGAACGAAACTAGTATCGTCGGAGTGCAACGAACCACAGTGGAATTAATGCTTGCTTGGTTGTTAAATCCTCCTTAGCGCAACATTTACGTTTTATTTACAAGCCGATTACGCGCTTGAATAATTAATGACGGAACCGCGTACCCCATGTTGCATTCCTGTGTGAATGGGATGCTTGCCGGTCATCAATGCGCTCCTGGACGGTGTGCAAATTGGAGTGACGTAATAGCGGTCCAGCAGCAAACCTGAGTATGCCAGAGCGTCGATATTTGGCGTCGGGATTTGCCCCGACCCGTGAAATCCGACGTCGTTCCATCCCTGTTCGACGGATTTAATTAGGCGCGTCAATTAAAATATGCATCGAACTCTTCCAATGACAATCGATATCCTTGATATATCAAAATGTTTGCAACTTGTATGTTGACTTTTGTAAATTTCGATAATACAAAAAATGTACAGAGTGACGCAAGCTTTTCTAGCTACATTTCCGCGGGACAATTTATAGGTAGAAATAAATGAACGAATAAACGAGTATACTAATTAGCATTAGACCTTTAATAGGTATCTAGACGATTGTCTCGGTTTCATTACGTAAAAACACGATTGATATTCTATTGTCAAGAGATTAATAACTTACTTCCGTGAGTTCATTTATTGCAAGGTGACGGAATAATAACTGTTAAGGCAATTTGAAGAAAGTCTTAGACTTAAGACGAATCGTCGTCGTGTTTCTATACTTTTCGAGTTATGCAATCGATCAATGTGGCTTCTTTATTTCATTTGTTTCTCGTTTTATATCCATAGAACATAACGTGAAAAAGTCTCGTTGATAGAAACCTGAACCACTCTGTACACGAACCTTGTAACAGCAAATAAAGGAAACGACTGACAGCTCACCAGGTCGTCGGCCAAAATGAAAACGATGTGAGGCCGCAGTGCAACAGCCACGTGACAAACAACGAAAACTGTCAGGTAGAACCACGACGCTGTTCCTCGAATCGCTATCATCCTGTGACGGTGGCGGTCGCCCACCCGCAGTCTTTCGTGGAACTGTAAACCGGTTTCCTTAAAGATACTATTTTCGTCCTGGACGATCCAGCTCGCAGAATTTCCTCGCGATCGATGTATCAGTCTTCCAATAATTCGCTTTAATCCTCGTGTCCAACAAGTGCTGTCTACACGTACGGAAAATTACAGTTTTCCGCGACACGGCTATGAGCTTGTGACGAAGAAAGAAAACGCGAAGACGATGATAAACGACAGCCGTGGCGAGCTTGTGATAACAGAATGATAAACTCGCGCGCGTAAATGAAAAACAAACGACTCCCTCTCCTCCTTATCCGGAAATCAGCTGGAGAGACGAGCTCGGGCCGACGACCGATGCGAAACTGTCCTCGGCTCGTCCTCTTCTTAGCGGCGATGGTGGGGCTGGCCTCCCACTTTGGAGAACCGTGTTCTTCGTCTTTAAAACGTCCGCGGTTGCACGACGATTTCGTGGATTAGGTCATTGACACGCTCAGGTTGAAACTACGTAGAAGTTTCTAAGCAGAGCTCATAGCTTTTTCCATTGCGTCGTTTCTACCATTTAGCCGAGTTTTCTTTATCTGTCAAAAATGGTCCTGTTGCGTTGTAGTTATACGCGAAGCTTGGAGAACGGAAATATCCTGGAAACCATCCTCGTTCCTCGACATGGCTATGTGTCGAGATATTTCTGACGGAAAAGTTATTAGAACGGAAAGTGGAATCTTTGAACAGTTAGAAAATCAAAGGGAAAGAGAGTAAATAAAACTTTGCTGACAGACGATGTGTTAAGCGATTACAACGCGAAACGACCATTTTTTTTTTTTTTTTTTTTTTTTTTGGTAAATAAAAGAGAAAAGAACCAATGGAAAGCAGAAATAAAAGTTGTCTGTAAGAAAAAAATGTTACATTTCAGCGAAGGTATCGAGTAATTACATCGTGACACGAGCATTTTTGGTAAATAATGGAGACACGGATAAAAAGTAAAAATGGCACGGTCGAAAATTGTGAGTGATCGTTATCGAGCCATTATCGTACGTGAAAATGGACACAGGTCAATTTAGATGACTATCAGGTGGAACAATTGTTAGGAAAATAGTAGGTGCCTAACGGGAAAGGGAATGCTATTCGGTGACGTGAATCAGTACATTGTTCGTCGTTGTACCGTAACGATTAATCCCGTGGGACGTTTGGACGTATTAAATAAGCACGTAACACGACGTTGTAAAACAGAATCTATTAAGTTGGTTCGCGATTTTGCTCGTTACCGTCCGATGGGAATTACACAAAGTTATTGAATGAACAGCGCAGTTTCATTCTTAGCGGCAAGAATTAAGTCCGATTAACGTCACTTGACCTAACATTGCAAAGGGCAACTCCCCAATTTTCTTCGCTTCGTGCAGTTCGCGCATGATTTTGCAGAAAAAGTAAAGAAACTTTCGCGACGACCAACCGTGTGTTATTAACCGCGTCTCGCGAACTATGGCTTTGCTCACTTGGATGTCCTGGAACATTGTCTTATCAATCTCTACGGTGACTGCCAATGAGACCATCGGAAATAATGTCACTTACAGCGAGCTGATTGATAAAACGGTACTCAAGCTATAACTTGCGTTATTATAGATTGATGGCTTTGCCGCTAATTGAAGAAAATGGACATTTTCTGTGTTTCGACGTTGATTAAAATGACGATGCGACGACTAAAATTCTGCAACAACTGCTCGGCAAAACTTGAAAAGAAATACGAACTAATTACCTATACCGAGTGTTCACGGATTTGTTAGCTAGCGTTTCTCTCGTAAAAAGCGCGAGGAAAACGATGAACGGTTGCAAAATGAGCTACGTATTTGCGATAATATTTTTTTCACAAGCGCGGAAACGCGTGTGCGTTTTGTAGTTGCGCTAGTTTTTTCGATGGAAACCTTCCTTCTTTTTTGCATCGTAGGAATCGAGTCCTCTGATCGTTCTGCGTAAAAGAACGTATTGAAGTAACATAGTCGGAAACTGATTGATTTACAGTACAGTTTAACTTTCATTTTGTAGAATATTATACGAGAAACGAGGAAAGACGTAATGCAGGAATTTTATATTTATGTTTTCATTGTCCTATACGTGATAAATTCTGTAACACCCTGTATATCGTAATAATAATTACAAGTCTTGATAATTTATATCTTTCGATGTCGTTTTATGATACACAGGCTCGATAGTAAAAGGAATTTCTCTTCAAAGACGATTATACGTAACGAAATTAATATATTAACGACGTATAGCCATATGATCAAATTAATATACGTATTATCGTACATTACGTGTATGTTCTTTCATCAGATCTATGAAAAATACACGATCATACGAAAAATGCACTTTCAGATGACAATCGTGCGATCATGTACGATGTTCCATGCAGACGACGCTCTTCTATTAGCTGGGGAGTACGATGAATTCTTTCAACGATCTCTACTCGACGATGTGCCGGTTGCTCTGATCTCCGAATCGAAATCAACGGCGTTCGAGATGTTCACTCTGGGCAAATATTCGTACACGATATACACTCAATTCTCCGTGATATATTTGCTTTGGAAATTGAATCAATTCATCGTGGTTGCATCCTCGCAGCCAATACTTCGATTGCTTCTGCAAAGGATAAAGGACTCTGGTTGGTCGAACTTCCAGGGTTTCCATATTCTGATAGACAGGAAAACCGAGCAACGCGGCTGCGTGAACGCTTACAATTTCCTGTGGACAGCTTGGGAATACGACAGACTTTCCACGATATTTCTGTGCATCGATCCAGTCGAAGGAATCGTCCTTTATACTTACAATCCTTATTCGAGCATCGCGCCTGAAGTTTGGAGGAACGTCGGACACTTCCATGGGCGCGGTGAACATCCTTGGATATTATTGAAAAAGAAATACCACGATGGTGAGTCGCTTAACTTGCAGCTAGACCGCGAACTCCGCGTACAAATTCGTGACGCTGTTGTTAATCAGACATTTGCCTCGTTCTCCATTTTCAATATTTCCGCGCGTATTTACATACTCTGTGCGTTCGGTACGTTCTTGCACGTTTAAATGCATCTATCGTCGTCGAATGTTCTCTCCTTATGGCAATAAACAAAACTAGCCACAAATTGTTACCACTGCGCGATAACAAAATTCGTTAAGAATACAAGGAAGTAACAGTGTTTAGGAAATAGCGTGAATAGATTATAAAATGATAATAAATTTCGTGCGAAAGGTTCGAGAATATGCGAGAGCTTGATGTTCGACAAAACGAGAGATCTAACCGGGTACGAAGTCCGAACGAACGCCATAGACTTCGAGCCGCATCTTCAAATAGATCCGACTAAACCAGGCTTGGAACAGTTCTCCGGTGACAATAGCGAAATCCTGAAAATAGTGTTCAAGAAGTTGAACGCGAGCCTTCGCGTGCGCGTGTACACTGGGTCTGCGTATAATCTAGGAGGAATTGGCCGTCACGGAAGCATGGTGGGAATGATGGCTGACTTGGCTACCGGCGAGGTGGATATGGGAATGAACGCGAGGAGCCTGTATAATACATGGAAGGTCGAGTACGTGTTTTAATCCCTTCAGCTTGAACCCTCCATAGTGCCATGTGACTTGGAATGATAGGCACGTATACGCTGCTGCTCATGAGTACGTAGATGCTTCGATGGATTTGTATTAGCCCTTTCAGGGTCGTGTCTCCTTTTAGTCCGTGTGAAAAAATTATTTTTTTATCGGTTATTGATGACGCAAATATATTACGTTCTTCTATGTGTATATCATATTTATGGCGTAACAATCGAACAAGCCAAAGAACGACGAAGACTCCTGAAATCGCCAGTTCTAAATAAACTTTAAATAACGAAACTTATAGATTCTAATTTCTTCGTCGTATATTAAATTTTAAATTCAACTGAAAGAGCCGTGATCGGTCGCGATTGTTCTTTTCCAGAAATTAGCAAAATTCTATAGAGATTCAAAACACGTGAACGTTGTACCGAGAGAAACGTTCGAATGAAAAGAGATGCATCGAACGTCTGACCATGTCGGAAGAATCTACTTGAAAAGCAAACGCAAGGAATTCTCTTTTATATTGATAACAGGATTGCGATGTGTTTCATTGTAGACACACGTATCCTCACGGAGACGACGGTCTTTGCGTGATCACACAACGAGCAGGAGAAATATCAGAGTTTGTCAAGATTACGTCCCTCCTATCGCCACTCATACACGCGGGGAACGCTGTCATATTTGTAATCGCCCTACTGGTTCTTACAAAATACCAGGGGTTTCTGCAAGCTAGCATGAATATAATACGTCTGATGACTTCTGGGTCTATACATCGTTTACCGGGAACCAATTCCACCAGGATTTTCTTCAGTAGTACGTTCCTATTGTACATAATAATGAACGCGCTGCACCAGAGTCATTGGGCTTCGTTACTTACTATTCCTGTTTCTCTGCCGAATATTAGAACATCAGAGGATCTTAAGGTACTTACATGGTCTTAAGCGATTTACGAATACCTACGGTGTACCTCGTGTACCAATACTCGGGCACCATAGTTTTCCAGCATTTTAAAACAAATATTGTAGCTGGCGGAACATACTTTACTCATTTAACCATACAGCCACGGGTGATTCACACATTTTCCTGCAGAAATTTTCTGTAAAAAAAAAAGAAAGAAATAGCGCACGAAATTTATATTTTCTATAAGTTTATCACAGAGAGACTTTTAATGCGATGAGAAAAACACACGACGCGATGATACCGTGGCCTGTAGAAATTAACGAAATCAATAGACATCGCTCGCGGCTAGAGAATTAATCACGTACTTTGCGAAATGACGAACAATAGTATTATTAATGCGAATATTAATGCCAGTCACTGTATTTATAATCGAGCCGCTTGTTTGCCAAAGCGGCTGACTACGCAAGACACGGTATAAACGATGTCGATGAAATCATATAACCGGTGCCTTGGCACTAAACTTGAAAAAATCTCGCAAAGTGGTTTTCGCATTGCATTAAGGAATTAAGTACTTTAGCCTGCGAAGAGCCCCGGTCTTCTAATTTTAATATCAATGAAGTTTCGTCGTTCGCAGAAGTCTGGCTGCCAAATCTACGGATCGATGTTTCACGGACAAGAGCTTCAGGATCCCGAACTACGATCACGTTTCCACAAGGACACCTACTACGCTTGCAAGGAGCACGTGCTTCGATCGCGATGCGCCGCCTGTTTAGGTGACTGTCTTCATCATTACGTGAGGATCCACAATGAAATGCGCCTTTATCGATCTAGGAAAATACAGCAGAACGCGCTCGTGTTCGTGACCAGAGAAGACTGGCCACTGCTTACTCCTGTAACGCAAATGATTCAGAGAACGGTGGAAGGTGGAATTATAGGAAAATGGAAGAAGGCGAGTATAAGAAAAACGCACTGGGCGTGGAAGAGAAGGCAAATGAACAAAAATAAAAGATTCAAGACTTTGGAAATCCATCACGTCTTGTTTAGCTTCTATATACTGGCGACTGGATACCTTTTGGCGACTGTGGCTTTTGTGGTGGAGATCGTTGTGGGAAGGCAACGAATTGACAAATCCTCGAGAAATCGCAGGCATTAAACGAAAAGTAGACTTTCGATGTCGAAATTGTTGGACATAGTGGTTATTAGATGATTTTAGAACAGGAGAACATGATGGAACAGGAGGTGGCACAATTCTGGCGATTCTTGGAAATGACGTCACTTTCCAGGAATTTTTCGAAGCCGAAATTTTCGAGATTTCGTTCAAAACTTTGGGCCGATTTTGCGATTTTGTATCAGGAGAACATGATGGAACAGGAGGTGGCACAACTCTGGCGATTCTTGGAAATGACGTCACTTTCCAGGAATTTTTCGGAACCGAAATTTTCGAGATTTCGTATAAAACTTTGTACCGATTTTACGATTTTGTATCAGGAGAACATGATGGAACAGGAGGTGGCACAATTCTGGCGATTCTTGGAAATGACGTCATTTTCCAGGAATTTTTCAGCACCGAAATTTTCAAGATTTCGTTCAAAACTTTGGGCCGATTTTGCGATTTTGTATCAGGAGAACATGATGGAACAGGAGGTGGCACAATTCTGGCGATTCTTGGAAATGGCGTCATTTTCCAGGAATTTTTCGGAACCGAAATTTTCGAGATTTCGTTCAAAACTTTGGGCCGATTTTGCGATTTTGTATCAGAAGAACATTTTATCATAGGAGATTGTATTATTTCGATCAATCATGGAATTTGATATCATTCTTTAGAATTTTAAGAAGTCTTTTACTATCTTTGTTATACTGTTAGCGTGGCCTTATCTATTTCTCATTTTTATTCTTTTGTTTTTTGTTGTTGGGATTGGATAGTAAAGCGGATAAAAAACGAGACTGTGAAATGCTGTTAGACTACTCTGATTTATTGAAATTCTGTCTAAATACATTTTATACAATAAATAATCTCATTTCTCATTGTATACTCGTTTACAAGAAGATCGTTGCTGCTGGTTGCTGTTGCTTGCTTCTCATTGCTTGCAGTACCCTGATTGTTGTTTCTATAATCAATACAAATAGAAACAATTTATTTCTATTATTTAATTACACCTTTAAGCAAGTTTTACGTTTTTTTGCTCTTCTCTTTCGCCGCTCGATGCAGCGCCCTGCACGAATGCACATTTCTTCTCTTGTCGTGCATATACAGCAAGGGCATCGGAGAAGACAACGTATGAAGTCAAATATCTAAAATATGAATGGCGAATTATCTTTATTGGTATAAGTTATTACTAAACATGTAGACGATTTATAATTGTCCAAGTATTAAATAACTAATTTTACAATTGTATCATGTAATAGCATTGCTTAATAAAAGAATTACTTATTAATTTTACTATCACACATCCGATTGTAGATTCCTTTCGCGACAAAAGAAGAAGTTGATATTATTCGAATACTTACTGTGCTTCTACTATTGTCAATATTAATTATTTCAATACCTAAAAAACTTTCTTTCGCGAGTAACCAGTAAATAATTTTAAAAATTGGGCAGGGCACAAAGGAACTTCATAAGAGAACAAGATCTTTCGAACGACGAAGAAAAATGGCTAACTTTTAATCAATTTACGACGAATAACAAACACGAAATATTCATTGATAAACTTTGCTTTTAAGGTTCTCTCGCGTTTCCCAATTTTACCACGAAACTCAAAAATATTGAAACTTTCAAAATGATCCTATTCCGGGGAACTCGAAACTAGCGCGGTTCCAGCGAGTTTCCAAGTTGAACACCCTACGGTAATTTCGACTTCGCGAAAACCAGAACACTGACGGGCTACAATCGAAGGCAATAAGTGTGCACGACCCTCCGACGCTGACGATCGATCCTAAACAAAGAAGAGACAACCGTGTTAAGCGGCCTAAACGGCATAGTGACCGAATTACACTTGCCCAAATTGTAATTTGCCCGAATTGTACGTCAGCCTAAAGTTAACCCGCGACGCGAACAACACTCATTGCTACAAGTTCCTGCCCCTGATGGCGAACGGTGAATACGACGTGTTACTGAATATTCAGTACGCCTGCAACAAGCCGAACATGACCACCACCTATCCGCATGTCAACTCAGCAATCAGTATTCTGACCAGATATCCAGATAACGAGACAGTCTACGCGAGGATATTTTGAACTTTATGAATCCTACGTCGTACTGCGAGTTATTATCGTACGGTATAATTACCGTGTTTATTCTTGAACGTTTTACAAACCGAGCAATAGCACGCGCTAGTTGGAATGTCGTGCGAATGGCGTTAAATGACTGAATGTCACATTTCCCTGAACAACTTCCGTGGAAGGTTTGTCGGATCACGGCGTTTCTTTTATTTACGTTACCTTCGACTACGTGTCCAGTGATACACTCGTAAAAAAATTATCTGTTGTTAGGTTCCTTCCACATCCTGTGAATGGTTCCATCAACTTCAGAACAACGAATTCTCCAACTGGAATTATTGTATACTCGCTATTGAAGCTCATTGATAATATTCTCCTCTTCATTATTTCTGTCTAACTCCGATTCGGTCGTAAATAGCTTTTCATGTGTTTCCATGCTGTTTTCAGTTGCTGAAGTTTCTTGTTTATCGCACACTGAACAGTCTTCTGCTATGTCCTTTATTTTTTTTTAATAAGTCTTTTTTGCGAAGTCTTGACAATTTTAGGCTAAATATTTATCACGGAATAACACTATGTACGAAATACAAAATTATTATCAAATTCTATATGCTTTACTCTGTCTTTTATAACCACTTTACACAAAACGTTCCGAGATATTTTAGTTTTAGAGATAACAAGTTTAGATTTCGACTGTTTCATTAACAAACCGAGATGTATTCCGGTCGAAAGGAAAATAACAAATAAGAATATAGTCTCTGACGGCGATATTTATAAAAAATACTGATGGGTGCTGGCCATTCTCCACCAACGGTTGTCCGAGTGTGGAATTGACCGTTGAACATGGGAAAAACCCGCTTTTCCCGTGTTTTATCGAAACGAGCGATAACCATAAGAAACTTCTCGACTTTTAAAATGTTTGTAACAATCGATCCTAAAAAATGCTAAATTTCATGGCGGTTCCTTAGGGTCATTATATGGGCCTGAGTGAGTCATCTTGATCGAGAGTTGGTTATTACTTGTTATTACTGATTTTGTTTATCGTCTAACCTTGACATAGCCTTTTCTTTATACTGATTGTATTCATTTTAAGAGTAAATAGAATATTTTATCGAGCGGTTGACCGCTCACGGTAGGCATGGCTAGGTACAAGTTTTTCTTGGAAAAGAAAAAAGCAAACTAGAAGTAAATACCGAAAAATATATCGTATGCATGTTTTAGAAATATGAAGCGATATGATAACGTTTAAATATGGTTAAATTTGAGCAGAAATTTGAAAAATGACCGCCGTGGTAGGTTTAGTGTTAAAGGCAGCTGCATTCGACATCTACGGATTGGGTGAATATGAAAACGCCATTTTCGATGGTGTACCAGTGGATCATTGGGATTCGTATCATGTGAGAAAGGAGAGAAACGTGACTTCTGCCGCGGATAGGTGTACGTTATCGAGGATAGCTTTCGGCTTGGAGGTTTCAAACACGTTTTTTCGTTGGTTTGCATTTATACACTGTAAAAGAAATTTGATTTGAAATGTAAAATTTGCTTGAAAGCAGAGTCATTTTTTCCAAACACGGGATAAATGCTTCGCACTCGACGTACGTGATGCGATTTGATCGACAGACGCGTTCAGCTCGACGCTGATGCACTTGTCGCGGACTGGGTTAATAAGATCGTTGGTGGGAGACAAGGTAATCACCGGATACACGCGCGAGTGCAAGAAGACCAAGGAGAATGAGAAGAAAAGTTACGATGCGATGAAACTGAACGAACTGGTGACTTTGCGTTTTGTATTGTGGCTCTCGCACGGTGTGCTTAGACACTGGCGTTTTTCACGGGGATTTTCTCCTAATGTGGCAGTTGAGAATGACGCTGGAGAGGAAAAGGAAAAAAGAAATTCCCATTTCTCCACTCTCTGCTTGAGATACTCTTAAATAAGTTAAACGAGTGCTCCGACTCGGTGTCGATCACCTTGAATATCTTCGGCGCTTTCAATCGCAATGGAAAACTTATTCTTTATGGGTAAATGTAGCTTGTAACGTCCTTTTCTGTTCTGCATTATTCGAGGCCAACTTTTAAGGCTCTGCAAAGCATAATCTTACTCCGTGAAGACACTTTCAAGATACCGATAATACGTGCTTCGTTCCGACAAAGCGAAAATGATCGTTGATTATTACAAAATTTCAAAGGCGAACAAAGTATTCGAATTCCAGAATGTTTGATTTGTAACGACATGAACACCTCTGTAACCGTCGTCTTGGGTAACAACAAGACAAACAAACACAAGAAAAACAAACAAGAAAATCGGACGACGAGATAAAAACGTAAGCAAAAGTAACCGCCAAAAGGTCGAATAACAACAGTCAGCTAACGGTCGACCGAGACGCCTTCGACACAGAAATTCGAACGGGCGATCATTATATTTTCGAGCGTCCAAGCGAGCCATACGAAGCGAACAGTTATACGCGATCAGCCTCGAGGAACTTTAGTTTGCAATAAATTTTATTAAACCGTGATCGCTTACTTTATCTTTGCACACCTAACCACCTCAAATTGGTCATCACCGACGTGCGTAATAACAAAGAGGTGAACGAGAGTGCAAAATTTTCAACCGTTTTCCTACCGAGAGTCCAGTATAGTCTTACAATAACGGCGAAGTACGCGCGACCTACACCATGAAGCAAGCACTAGACGAAAACCGGCGATTACGAGCACAACTCACCGCCTCGAGCATTTGCCATCGGCGGCGATCGGATCGCATCCACGAGGCCCGGCCGGTGGTAAAAGCTACGAATACCTCTGGCACACAGCGAATGGAGTAACATCACGGTATAGGGGAAGCACTCGCAAGATTGGACGCGTTTCGAGCGACTCACCGTCTCGGGCACTGACCACCGGTGTCGACCCAGGACATGTTCCAAGCGTCGAAGACCCAGATCTCGATCGGGTTGCAGAGAAAGGGAGAAGCAGACAGGCTTGTGTTACTACCACAAGACCATTCAGAATTCAACAAGGAAATGCCAAATTGCCTGTACTTGGAACCACGGGAAACGCCAGCGGTCGTCCGCGAAGGCGGCATACTGCGACGACGGCTCTGTTTCCCGCCACATTTTTGTGACGAACAAGAATACGACGGCTTCTTTCCTAATCAACACTGGTGTCAACGTTTGCGTGTACCCACGGCGCAAACTACAGTGACTCGAGGAAGAAAGAACGACTACAAACTATTCGTTGTCAACGGGTCAACCATCGCGATCTACGACACGATCCTGTTGTGCCTGGATCTTCGAAAATTCTACGAAGCTTTCGAGTGGCGCTTCCTAATGGCGGACGTTCACAGCCTATCATGGACTTCCTAAGCTACTGTGGGTGGTTGTTGGTGCAGCCACGAAACCATCGCCTCGTGGACCGAAGCGCCAATCTCTCCGCACGAGGATACACGGCCGATTGCGAGGCCGTATCCATCGAACGATCATCGCGGAGTCGAACTACCATCGGCTTCTCGCCGAATTCCCGGACACGGCCGCCTGTTTTCGGACGTGAAAAAATCCGACACTGCGTGGACCAGCACGCGCGAAGGCCACGCCAGGACCTCCAGTCTGCAGCAAGTCACGCCACCTTGCCCTCGACCGGCTCAAGCGGGTGAAGGCGGAATTCTAGAAGAGGTTGAAACAAGGAAAGATACGGCCTTCGAAGAGCCCATGGGCATCACCCCGACTGGTGATCCCGGTGGTCCCGAAGAAAAACCGAGGACTACGACCTGGTGGCGACTACAGGGCGCTGAACGCAAGCGCAGTACCCGACAGGTATTCGTCACCGCACATGGAAGATTTTGCGCAACATGTCCACGGTAAGCGAATCTTTTCTAAGACCGATCTTGTTCGTGCTTAGCATCAAATATCAATCGCGAAGCCGTAAATACAATGTTCGAACTGAGAAACGCGGCGCAGACGTGTGAACGGTTCGTCGACGAAATTGTGCGTAGTTTATGTTTCTCGCATAACGGCTTCGATAATTTCTTCGTTGTCTCCGAAGACGAACGGCGGCATTATGCGGCGTTGTAATCAATTCCGCGAAATCACATCTTTAAGATACACGGTGAAGTCTGATGGTAACCGTTGGCCGAGCGCGTAAAGGCTATCGTAAATGCGCCGAAACCTGTGTGAACGCCAAAGAATTACGAAGGCACCTCGGTATGATCAAGTTCTAGCGACGTTTCATACCGGGGACCGCGAAAACACACTCCGACCACTCATGTTAGAGCGATTGCATCGTCAACTCGAGGCCGCGATCAAATGCCACGGTACGGCCAACTGAATAGAAGTTTTACCGATTGCTTTGATGAGTATCCGAACTGATATTAAGGAGGACGCAACGGCTGCCGAAATGATCTACGGCACCGGGATTCGACAACCATCAGAGTTCCTTGGTTCCTCGGTGACTGGTCAAGCGAATTCAGATTATGTCAACCGAGTAAAAGAACGTACCGATAGAATAACACTCAACAAATCGTACGACACGGTACGTGTAAGATTTTTGTCTTTCGTGAACTCGCGTCATCACCGCATATCGTTCAGCGCAACGATACCGTCAACGGTACCGCCTTACGACGGCCGTGCAAGGTAATGCGTCTCGATCGATCCGCCTTGACGAACTTTAGATTTAACAGAACCGCTTAACTAACCTATCGAATCGTTGCTTCGTCGAAGGACAACGAACGATAACGATAACTCAGGAGTTTGAAGGGATATGAAAGAATGGATGTCAATTGGTCAATATTGTATTTATTCCTTCACTTTATTTTAAACAATTTGTTCATTCGAAGGACCTCGTCAATCCCCCGTAAAATGAATATGTTATAGTAAATACGTTCCTTTTTACAATTTATACCATATACACAATAATAGCAATAATAATAATAATAATAATAATAATAATAATAAAATTAGTAATAAAATTAATAATAATGATAATAAGAATATAATGATAATGATGGTGATGATGATATTAACTAATAATAATAATAATCAATAATCAATAATAATAATAATAATAATAATAATTGTTATTATTATTATAATAATCAGATTAATCGTAATGCAAGCCGAAGGCGCAAAACAAACAAAACGTAGAGTATACGACATAGTGAAACCGTCATCACTTTTCTTTTAGTCAACGGTTATTTATCTATCTTTTATGTACGCAATTTACAAACTCTCTCTCTCCCCTCCTCTCCTATCCATTTTGTTGCAATTATATTCTTCCTTCTCTCATTGTCTCCGCATTACTATATTTCCCTCCAATCGAATTCTCTCGTTTTAACCGCCGTGTTCGCGGTTTCTTTTGTTTCTCTCTGTTTAGCAAAACAATCTCACTCTCTCCCTCCCTCTCAATCCGCTTAAGCTGAGATTACTATAAAATAGATAAAAAAGCCCTGCTCGCAAAATATCTTGCAAATATATAGATATATATATGTATATATATGTATATATGTATATATTGTCACGGTCTTTCTTCTTCCCCGTTCTGCTTCGTTCTCGTTCTCGTTCTCGTTCTCGTTCTCGTTCTCGTTTCGTTCCTCTCCTTTCTCCCTCGTCCCTAACCGTAGCTCGTTAACGCGTATCAGATCGGTCTCGAGGCGAATCTGTCCGACGTGAACCGATATTATTTCGTGTGGTGTTCGCAGTTCGACCGAATCCCGCCAACACCACAACCTGTACAATTTTTCTATCAAAATTTACTAATCGTCGTTCTCTGTTTCTTATCTTTCGATTCTTTCTTAATTTCGCGTTTTCTCGGCCGTTTTCCCTCGTTCCCGGAAAGATTCTGTCTCGGAAGAACCTTTGCGGTGGAAAACAGTTTCACAGCTCCGTTGCAACTGCGTCGCTGCAACGATATTTCCAAATTACGTTTTACGTATAACAGTTCTGCGTATAAGTTTCGCTTGACACAGCAGCATACGCGTCGGCTATCCGCGAGATGTTAAGCAACGTACGGTGGAGAAACGAGGGAGCTAAAATCCAAGCTGGTCGATCGCGGAATTGTGCGTGGCAGTTCTTCACGGATCGCCTGACAACCGTGAACGTCGTTCATCGAGACCGGAAAAACGATGTTGCGTACGTTCACGAGCCATGCGAGCGAAAGATCGAACGATCGGATCGACGCATTCGCGCACCCACGTAACACGGTCTGCCTCCCCTCGATCCTGTTCTTTAAATTCAGTTTCATTCCTATCAAAGCGGTTACGGTTAAGTGGTTAAGTTAGCTTAAGTAACAACTAAAGGGTTCCTCAATGGTTAATGCTCTTTTTTTCTTTCATTGCTCGTATTTAAGCCTGTCGGTCAGTCGATTCTTGTGTTTCGTGGTTGGGGAAGCTGGTTTTGGATCGAGTACTTATGCTAGATCGATCAATGTAGTTAATCTCTCTTCCTCTCTCGCGCTCTCTCCCTCCCTCTCTCTCCCTTCCCGCGAATCCCACCGTCTCTCAGCCTTCCGCGCCAATAAATACAATAATTAATTAATCGATCAATCAATCAATATTAATAATTAAAATAAATAAAAAGCAAGTACGTAATTATCTTTCGTTAAGCGAGTTTGGTCTCTCCTTGGTGCGGTTGCATTCTATGTCTCCCTCTCACTCGCTCGCTCACTCGCTCGCTCACTCACTCACTCTCTTTATTGCTTCGTTCTTCACTTTTTTGTATCCCTTTCTCGCATTCACGCGTAATACACTCTCGTAGACAGGCTCTCCTTTCTCTATCCATTCACGCTCTCATTCGCCACTTCTCCCTTTCCATCCTACGAGTCTCTCTCTCTCTCTGTCTGTTTGCTTACTTGCTTGCTTGCTTGTTTGCTCGTTTCATTTGCTCGTCTGTCTGGCCGTCTCTTTGAGATGATCTCTATCAAACGTGACCGACCGACGCGCGATTTCAATTTCTCTGGCAGCCAAGCGGGACCCTCACGAGTGAAGGGTAGAGTCTACTTCGGAGAACGAGACAGACTAGAGTCACTAGAGCGTCGTTCGAAAAGTAGAGACGAACGTTAGTGGAGGTTACTGCCCTTTTCTTTTTTTTTTTTTTTTTTTTTTTTTTCTCGAAAAGATTATATTGCGACGTCCGCTCACTTTGGAAAACTACCCTTCGAATCGTGTACAGAGTCCACCGTGTCGCGCGTCGATCGTATTACGCGGTATGTTAACTAATTAATAAATTGCTTGTGCATTGCTCGTTGCTACTTAGTAGTGTTCGGCTGCTCGTCACCGTGAACGCGAACTCTCCCGCCCTCGTCGCGTCTCTCTATCCTCCGTGTCGTATCAATATCGTAGAAATATAGAAAGGTGAGCGATAGACGAGGATCTGAACGACACTTCAAATTTTCTCTCGTTTTATCTTGCTCGGCAGCATCTTCCTCTTCGCTCGGGTATTTCACCGTCGAGTGCGAATTTTCTCCGCTAAAACGGCGCAACGTTGCGAACGTTTCTGGAGGACCAGAGAGTTCTCCGTGAAGTTGGAGCAACGCGTTTACGGAATCGGAATTAGGTACTACACGCGATACGACCGTATACGAGAGTATAGTAAAATAATGATCGTATATTACTATTAATATAATAATATAATTATGATTGCATGTTTCTATGATTACATCATATATATGGTGGTAAGTGGATTTCCTCCCGTACGAGTATGTAAATGTTGTATATTTGCGTGCGTGCGTGCGTGAATACGCGCGCGCCCGCGTGTCTGTGTGTACGTTTCGCATGGATACATGTATATAAATATATTACAGTTTTACGGCGTAGCGGGTAAAGAAGACAAAAATCAAACAGTTTTAATCAACTGAAACATTTTCCACATTATTATATGTATATCATACATATGTATATTATTACACGCTCGACGTATCCTCTTTCAATTATCGAAGAATCCTTCCTACTGACGTAGTACGTATAATATACAATCGTCATTGCGACATGCGTCGTTTCAACCATTTTCCTCTTTTCTTGTTCTTCCTCCACTCTTCTCCCCCAAACTCACCTTCTCTCGTACGCGCATGCACGCACGCACGCACACAAGACACGCACCTCTTTCTCACCTTCTCTCGTACTCACATGCCCCATTCACTCCTATAAATACCTCAAAAATTGATAACGATCATAGTACCAATATAAATCAATAATAATATAATATAATATAATATAATAATATAATATATAATATAATAATATAATAATAAAGATATAGGTAATAATGATAATATATAATGATATATAATATAATATAATATATATAGGCGACGATAAACTTTCTCTAAACCGTAGCGGAAAAGTTCACGTGGCCCGATATACAAATCGATCGGTTATTGATCGGTTCAAAAAGAAGAAACTAAAGAAAGAAGGAAACAAAACAAGAGAATGGATGGAGAAAAAGCGGAACCACGGAAGGATAGCGCGCGTAGACTCCGGATATATAATCTCTGCCATCCATCAAAGGAACACCTAAGCGTGGCGATATCAAAACGGCAGCACCATTCGCTAGGTTTTTTTTATCTTTGGAGGTCGGTACGAACGTAGGACTTGCCCAAAACGAACATTCCTCTGCGCGACGACCGTTAAATATATCTCAACATAAAATAGTAGTAAGGGAACAAAAAGATATCTTACATTAACGTAAATAGAAAAGATTTATACAAAAGAGAAACAACCGCAAATTCGTAAAACTAAACGCGATATTGCGATAAGAAAAGAAAAAAACTACGAAAACAGATTATTTACAAAAGAAAAATTTACAAAATAAAACTTAGTGTTTTATGAAAGTTTTAAAAGAAAATTCTTATAGGGGGATTACGAAACAAGAATTTTGAATTAATAATGACGCGTTGCGCCAATCGACGGACGTTGCACCACGCAGAACATCCATTCTTACATGCGACTATAATTTCTCGATAAAAGCGCGGACACGTTCGATTTCATTGTAACAGGCGAACTGTACGAGTCGCAGAATTCGTTCAAAATTCTCGACTTACGCATCTGTATAAATAATGTACGCGTGTATTCTTTCGTACATTTGTCTTCGCGTTTTCACAGCACAGGCTGACGAGAGCGAAAGGCCTGATATTATACGTATCCGCTATAAATATGTGTCTCGAAAATATCAAAACTTTTTTTTTTTTTTTTTTTTTAATAGACCTCTTTTTTTAGTCTCCTTTATCCTTCAGTCCGTGTGCACGCGCACACGAGGTATAAAATTGTATCCCGTGAACCATTGGACCGCGCTTAGTAACTCTATATGGGCCCCTCTAAGTCTCGTCAACTCATGTTCCATCCCTTTGTCACGATTCCAGCATTTTTTCCCATCGTGTTTGCTTCTTTCGTTCCTCCTTTCTTTCTTTTTACTCGTGCGTTTATTTATTTTTTCCCTTTTACTTGCCCCCTACTGCTAGAAAAGCGTTAGCAATTAATTGACCGACACAGCGCATTACGATCAAACGTCTCTACGGATTCTAGATTGGTCCAACATCTCTCACATTCGGTACTACTATTAGAAACTCTAACGAAAAGGCTGCCGGGAGTTTTGGAATTTAATTCGATTCAATTTCGATATGTTTTGACTAATTGTCGAGATAAATTGCTCGTTACGATCCTGGTCCGAAGAACGATTTATTAACTCCCAGTTGAATGCTCGCTCGCTAGTCAACTGATTGCTAACACGTTTCCACTTTCTACTTTCTTCCTGTTCTCGTCTCGTTACAATGGTCATATCAAATCGAATTCGCCGTTTTATCGAGAAAGGTAAAACATTTATTTCTTCATTTTTCTCTTCCTTTTACACTCGATCCTCGTATACTTTTAAGCCTACATTCTCATAGCTGCGAAAATATTGGAAAAACACTAAATTGCGTGCGTATCTTGCGACATAACGGTTTTACTTCTTTTTTTTTTTTTTTTTTTTTCATTCTTTTGTTTAATTTTGTCGGTGAAGGAACAACGAAAAGAAAAGGAAGCGTATCGAACAAATATCGATAACCGATTTGAGAGAGGCGGATGAAGGGGGGTTAATCAAATCGAAAATAAAAGACATAACGATAAAAGAATAGTAATAATAATACGAACGATAATAAAAAGTATATATATATACAAAAAGAATTTAACACGATACAATCGTTTCTAAAGAATTGGACTTCGGTAAGAACTTTCGGGACAAATTCGGCGGACATGTAATATCTTGTGTACGTGTATTTTAATATTTTTATCATTTCTTTTCACCAGAAATTTCCTGATTTTCGATAAGATTTGTGGTAGCAAAAATTGGGGCGGGCCGGCCTGTCGCGTCCAATTGAAACGTCGACAGGTCACCCTCAAGGCGGCGGCACTCGCAAATACCTATTTACAAAAATATACACATGAGCAACTTACTTATCAATTACGCTTGGTATATTTTTTATCTTTTGTTGTTTTCTTCTTACGTCTCGTGTAATAAGAGTTACGCGCTATTTTTGTCGTTTGATGTCTGTTCTCGCGTTCTTTCTTTTATTTCATTTTTTTTTTTCTTCCTTTATAATCGCGCTATTTATAATGTAGTGTATATGCACTATGTATAATTATCTGAATATTCTTTTTTTTTTTTATTTCTCATCACTAGAACCTCTACTTATTCCCCGTTTAATTCTAAGTAATGTAAATAATATATATTGGTTGCTTTGTTTTTTTTTTTTCTGTTACCGTTTAACTTTGTTTTTTCCTTGTTGCGTATTAATTATCTAATCTAAATTACTTTTTTTCCTTCGTAACCTATCTACAAAAAAGAGTCATGTCATTCGTTCACACACGTTAGACATCGTAGTAGGAGAAATGTTGTATCAGTTTCGATCAATTTGTTGATCTTGTTGCTCGCGATGCATCTCCACCGAAGAGAAATGCATCATTACACTAAATTGTCCCGTCTCTGTCTCTCCTCCATTTTCATTTCTTTTATCCTATCTCACCTAACCCTCACGAATCTCGCGAACGCCATGTTCTTGCTTTTTTTTTTTGTTTTTTTTGTTTTTTTTGCTAAAAACGGCGTGCGTGACGCGATGATTCTCTTTTCATTAAATATATTCATATCTATATATTTATAATTATTTATATATTTATATAGGTAATAAACTATATGCATATATATATATACTTGTGTATTCGTCGCATTTGAATCGCCAGAACGAAACTCATGCTTCAGGTAACGTCGGCTGCGGCGCACCGTAAAGCGAGAACACACGGGCGCTTCTGTGGCACTTCTTATTCCTTCTGTTATTTCTTTCCCTCGCAGTTCATTTGCTCTTTTCCATTTTGTTTGTCGACTCCATTTGTTAATTTACAAAAATCATTTACTCGGAAAAAAATAAGGACCAGTATCTCTCGCCCTCGTTTCTTTCTTCGTTCTTTTCGTACGTATCTTCCTTCTATTGCTTCGTTTCAATCGCTTTCTCCTCCTATTTGGATGAACATTGACAGTCCATTCTGGCCTCGAAAATAAGTAACGCGTGCTATGCACAGGATAGAAGGGTTCTCCCTACACCCGATCACGGATCCATACTGATCCTTCTCCTTTTAACTTTCTTCAATGTTAGACGAATAACTCTGAATTGACTATAAAGTTGGTGCTAGGAGTTTTAAAAAATGCAGGGCGCCCATTCACGAACCTCCGAACGAAGAAACGTAGTTATTAGAGTTTTCGAATATAATTATATCGAATACAACGGTCTCTTCGTTGCTCCCCAGACCACCTTCAATTCTTGCTCCCCGTCGTTCATCGTTGAGAATATGCTCGACTTCTGCCGCTGTTCTGCATTTTTTCTTGCTCGACGATTTTCTCAACGCGCGTTACGTTAACTATAACCACACGATTGCCGATCTTCCGTACGTCTTCCAAGTCCACAGAGATCGTTTCATATATCTTTACGTGTACATCGTTGGATACGTGGCCATGTTTTGTGGGAGAGAAGTAATATAATTAGGGGTGGGCGGTCTGGGGCTATGCCACTGTGGTCAGAGATCTCGAAGCTTCTTTATACCGGCTTGAACGTAGCGCACCAGATCACGCAATGAACTTTTCAATGTGAGGGGTCCCAATTTTTCATCCAGCTCGATGAAGAAATCTGCAAGAACGAAACAACGACACAGACACTTTAGCTATATATTCCTCAAATATTGAAATACGTGTATGAGCGATCGAATGCTCAAAGCTCACCTCTATGCTTATCTGTTACCAAAGCGTTTGCCTGGTCCCACAGATCGAGACAGTTCAGTAGTAGGTTAAATTGGTAATTTTGCTTATTCATAGCGTTATAAATAATATACGGAACACTAACGTACGACGGAGCTGCCTGCGGTTGACCCGAAGCAGCTCCCCGATTTGCTAGTTCGCCGCTGCTATATCCGGAACTTTGACTACCAACAGAACCCACAGAACCAGCTGGCGATGGTGTTGGGGATAAAGATGGCGTCCCCTGTCCTTCTGCTTGCACTGGTGTTGCCTGAGCAGCCTACAGATAAGGGTAGTAAAAATAATAAGTTTTATTACATAGTCGAATAATTTGTTATTTTATGATGAAGCGTTCGAGTCCGGCACGCGTACCTTTTGATGGTACTCGTTGAGAATTTTTTGGGTCTCTTTAACTTCGTATTTGCGCATCTTGTACAGCTTCAAATATATGAGGGCTTGACAAAAGAGACTAAAACAAATGAGACACGACGATATTTTATAAACATGCTCGTATAATCACGATAGACGGAAAATGCTCAAAGTGCATGCTCACCTTAGAATGGCCAACTTGTTGTGAATACTGCTCTCTGCTGAGTTGTTCTGCTGGCTCTTAAACTTTGAGGAGATGTATCTAAGCAGAGCAAATGGAAATTGGAGGTCGCTTTAATTAGGAAATACCTCTCCGTTGCGATTCAGGCTTGAATAAGGATGTACTTACTTGATGAGACTAAGTGTATCCTTGTACATGGTGAACGATGCCCTCTCAGTGAGAGGATCCGACTCCATAGCATTGCCAGTGAGCAGGAAACATAGAACGGCTTCTAGGTAAAGCATACCCTGAGCCGTAAGCTCACACTCCTTGTCAGCGCTATGCTTTAGCCGTTTCGCTTCCATCAGGTACTGATTCTGGTCCCTGTGTACACACAACACACAAAGTGAATAGCTGACCATCCTACCGCTGCAAGTTTAGCAGACGTGGTTTCAAGCGAGGCAACGGAACGTTCGCTCACCACCTATCCTGATCTTCCAAAACTTCATTCTGAGGATTGAAGTAGGAATAATAGACTCGCTGAGGCGGAGGTGGTGGTGGTAATAAACTTGTATCAGGATTATCTTCCCGTTCGTGGTTCGTTGGTTGTATTTCGCTTTGCTATTCAACAACGATATCATCGTTTAATGAATTTGAATGATATTAAACCAGATGAGAAATGATTATTCGAAATGAAAATTTAATTTATTTAGTACCTGACTGGAAGATGGCCTAGGTGTAATTGATTCGCCATCAGTATATTTCCTCTTCCTCTTCTTCCGCTCTTTGTGTTCTCCCGACTCTTTCGTCTTAGTGTCCATGGAACACACAGTACTGAAACTGGACACTGAACTACAACTTGGACTACGTTTCCTCTTGGGCACGCTACCCGCACTACTAGCACCACTACCACATCCACTAGCACCTGCACTGACGACACCAGCCCCGAGACTGATGCCGCAATTATTCTTCGTGTCCGATATAAGTTCGCCTTTGATCACAGCGCGATTCTTAAGGTCACCGTCGACCAGTAGCAAGTCACCGTGAATCCTCGTATCAGAGGCTAGTTGTTGAGGCGGTGGCGTATCCACAATCTCCCCTTCCTCCGGCGTAGGCGGTCGAGGTGGTTGTAAAGTCAGCGTCGAAGTTTGTCTCGATGATGGCCTCGTATCTGGAAGTTCCGTGCGTTGCCTCAACTCTTGACCCCTTGATAGCTGTGATATATGCGGAAGTTTGCTCAGGTCGATCCTGCAAAGTAAACTCGGCACTCCGTTCACATAGGTGAGCGGTGGAAAAGACTGAATCAAACTGGATGCCTGTGACGATGGTCTCTTGTATGGACTGTCCCCTCCTGTTGGTGTATTCGCAGAAGTGTACTCCTCTACGTAGATGCCACATTTCCCTCCGCCTTTACCACCTTTTCCTCCTTTACCTCCGACCTTTCCTCCTCCCATAGAGGACGAAAATACTTTCCGAAGAGTGTCGCTCTTCTTCTTGTCTTGTACATTACCAGCGTCCTCTTCCTGTAACTTTGGACCTGGACTGTTATCGCTGTCTGAATTTTCTGGGGAAGTAGCTCTAGTCGGCGGTGCCCTTGGTCTTGGAGGTACTCTGTATTCACAAGAAATCAAATTCATTAAATCTTTTTACTTAATTTAATCTTACCGTAGAAACCCTCTTGCACAATAATTTACCACCCCTTGAATTGTGCAAGAAGATCCTGTTCCTTAATATATAAGACATTTACCTGGCAACCTGAATACGATTCCTCACGGATAGCTCAGACTCGCTATCAGAATCAGATCCGCCGACATTGGTCACCCGCGAGTTGGATCTTCTAGGTTTCGCCTTCGCGGGACTCTTTCTCTTCTCTTGCTTCTTCGGCGAATCTGCCAGTTTACTCCTTTTGATAGGCATTCTTCTCCAGCGTGTATTATCATCATCGGAGGCACTGTTGTTTTTTCTATTTGGTGGACGTTCGTCTTCGCTGGAAGATCCACTCAACTTGGATCTTCTCTTTTCACTCATAGGAACTACTACGGGTGACACCCTGGTCGGTTGATCACTATCAGAATCGCTAGAGACTACCTGTGACCTGTCATCGCTTCCATCATCGCTGGTCGTTATGGTGGGTTTCGAAAGAGGCGCCTTCTTCTTGGGGCTACCCGCTCCTCTCATTCTGCTGCGAGGTTTACCATTTTTCAGATTTTCTTCTGGCGTCCGATGACCACCTTTCGTACTCTTGTTGGTGAGCTTCCTGGGTCGACCCGGAGGTCGACCTGGTTTCCTAGCGTCCGCCACCTTTGGTTTCTCTGGCTGGGCCCGATTTTCCTCCGCTGGCCGACTTTTCTCTTGATCCGAGGGACTGTCGCTGTCCAGCACACTGATCATCGTGGCGTTACGCGTACTCTTCAGGGCCTCGTCGAGCTGCCAATCATGAGCTGCCTTGTCCCTGTGCGTTCTAGCGTCCGTTGTCGCCGCTGGAGAATCTTCTCGTCTATTGCAATCCTATAAAAAGTAATTCTCTAATGTAACTGTCCCGATACCAGTGGGCAAAAATATATTTAGATGAAATGCCCGATTCAGAAAACGAGCCAGTCTGTTACAAATGTCCATTGAAGTCCACAGAGGGACTCGAAGTTGGACAAAGTTTGATGAGGTGCTACGCTGAACTCGGTTAAAGTTTCGGAAGATGATTATGCTTCGTATTTCCATGTATTATAAACTTGAAAGCATCATATGAGTTTATGACTATGTCTTAACCCACACACTCAAACGCCAACCACTGTGAATTATATCAATTAAACAAGAAACGCCAAACCTCTTAACAGACACATCTTTTTCGATTTACTAGTGGAAATGATTAAACGTTCTTATAATGGAAATGAGGATGAAAATGAGGATACATATTTTGGTACAGGATGTCGTAGCTTGAATCGATGTAAAGATCATTAATTGAAGGAATCAGCTAAGTTGAAAATAGCCCAACTATGGTAAAAATATCGTAATGGATGAGACTAGACTTCACAATGAAATAAAAATGAAGCAGTAATAGCGATAACTCCGAGGACAAATCTCCAATTTCCAAGAACTCTCACCGAACTCGTACAACTCCCTTACCTCTTCAACAATTTTCACAGAACTCTTCGAGTTCTCAATAATGCCCAACTTTTAGGGGGATAACATATACAACGCACATTTTTGCCACGCGCAGTCAAAATTCCACGTAACACGCTCCTATCAATAGATACTCTAACATCTAGAGTCTAAGATGCCAGATTTTGGGCTCTTTACTCTGGAGGTTGTCAAGAATTTTTTGAGCGCCGTCACGATTATTTCTAATTGAAGATTTTTAGCATTTATTTATTTTAATATGACTATACTGCCACAAATAAATGTATCGCCTTTGTATCAACCGGCGAGAGCGAGTTATCTCGTCACTTGGTAGCCAATCAACCAGAAATATAATTCCTTTATTGAAAAATCCCCTGTTTTGTATGTGTCTAGAGTCTACTAAAGGTAAAGTCGATTAAAGGTATCATTGCAGATACAAGTGCAAGGACTGAAACAAACCTGATTGAAATTCACTTATCTTCGTTGACTCTTTACTCTGTGATCACACCTGGTTAATAAGACGAAAATGTTTTCTTGAGAAAAGAAATCGTCGTTCAAGAAAGACTGAGAAGCACTGCTCTAAGTTAAACGTTCGTCATCCGCTCGATTCTTATCATTCCAACGTATTCTCACTTTCACAATACGAAATCACCATGTGTGTTAAGAGGTCAAAGATCATCGACATAAATACCAACCAACCACACATGAAAAATATACCTGTGCTTGCTTGTTTTCCGAATTCTGTTCCCCGTGAGACATGTTGGTCTTATTGAAGAACGAACTGAGGTTCCATCTCGGTTTTGATTCCTCGATCGCAGGCGGCGGTTCTTCGATCAAATTTTCGTTCTTTGGTGATACTGATGGAGGAGTGGAAGGGCCTTTGGTGGGCTGAGTGCCGGCTTCATCCTCAGAATCGTCGCTGCTGTCAGATCCGGAATCAGAGCCGGAATCAGAGCTGGAACTGGCGCTACCGGAACTCTGTGGAGCTTGAACGGAAGGACTGGGTGGCCTTTGATGCACCGTTGGGCTTGGAGAACCTTTCGATTGCAGCGGGCTCACCGGCGGAGGCGAGAGCACTTGCTCAGGAGTCAATTGTTTCGTCGGTGACGGAGGTCTGCTTGGACTGAGCTGCCTCGTAGGCGACAGAGGACCCACCGGTGACGGACCCATGGGTGACATGGGTGCCAAGGGTGGCGGGGCTGGTGTCATCGCTGGTATTAGGGGTGTTGATAAACTGTGAACATTGGCGATAGTTTTCTAATAAATACAAATTCGTGAAATGTTCGACTTTGTGTCTGACTAAATAGAATTTATTGTTGGTTCTATATTTAAAAGTTATTGTTATTTCTAGACTAAAAAGTAATAAAGTAGTTGGAATTATTTGTTGTCCCAAATTGCTTTTCTCTATCTTTAATATAACTTAGATTCGAAGTTCTGTTCGTTAGTAGACTGAGTTGATGAACGTAATAATATAGTAAAAATAGCGAGAGTAATAAATTCAGGTCGAGAAACAATATAGTCCCTGTGTATCGTCCTGGTAGAATGATAAAATAAGTTGATAATTAGGTAGAAGTAGGTGGGCGCATTAATTTTGGATGGAGATAATGGAACGGTATAACAGGAGTATTAATTAGCGATCGTATCGATAAACTTACTCGACCGTGAGGTCTGGGCTTCTGTTTCCCCTTGTCGTTCGCGATGACGTTTCCTGTGGAAGAAAAACGGAACGATTACCAATTAATTTTATAACGTCATTGCGATCGCGATCTTCACCCACGTTTCCCCCTAACCGAACCTTTAATTCAATAATTGTTATAAGTACGAATTAATTAATACAAATACTGCAAATTCCATTTGCAGAATATTATGGTATTCAATAATTTAACGATATAATTACCTTGCTTGTCTCATCGTCGCTGTCCTCGGATAAACTCAAATCCCGCTCCAAATCCCTGTAACAAGAATGAGCAAAGATTTTTAGTAAAATTAAAAAAAAAAAAAGAAAAAAGAAATTGACGACTTTATCAAAAGCATCGTACAGAAAAGAAGTCCAGTTGGGTCGTTTTCGTCCATCGGCGAATGTGCAAAGATCATTATTTTCACGAACATGTATAATTATTCCCAAATTGTTGACTTTTAGAGAAAATAGATATATCTCGGTGTTTTATCTAGAACAGCAGCGGATTCTACCGCAGTTATTGTTGTTTAAAAGAAGAACGCAAGCTTTTACACGCATTTCGCCTCTGTTTTAATCAGGGAAAAGGAAATTTTGGTATTTCTAGCGTTAAATCGCATCGATTGTTCGTCGTTCATCAGCCAAACAAGGCTCGTTAATCGCGACAGTATATCATGCGAAATCGTCAGGAGAGGAAACAGAGGCGAAAAAGAAAAAACGAATCGAGCCGGTTCTCTTCGAACGAAGCACTTTCGATTAGAATCGACAAGAAAAAGAACGCGGACGCGGAGAAGAAACGCGTGCCGAGTTCACCGACGCGCGGTGCAACCTGTAGAACACGAACGACGCGAGAGGCTTAGGTAGGAAACAATCGTTCATTGATCTCTGAAACCGCTGTTTCACTTCGCCTCTCCGGCGTTCGCTTCTTTGTCACTCCACAGCCCGCGTGTTTCTTGCTTTCCCTGCTCACACTTTCGCTTTTGACTTCCATTAACATCCGATCGGTACAGTATTCGATTATGTGGTACACATACCATTATACGATCTAACGCGATGTATGGTATTATATCATTGTACGAAGCGGAGAATGTTCTACTACGCGATACAATGCAAATTGCATCAATATTCAAAAGACGAGGCAAAATTTGCCGGATGTGAATTCGTAGACTTTTATAGTGCCATAGCGATATTTGTATACTTTCTATAACTCTCGTTTAGTGGACGCTGGATTGTTCTTGTTATAAACGACGATAAGATATTTCGTTCCATAGCGATGGAAAAATTGTTACCCCTATGTGCCATTGATATAATATAACTATAGATAGAATGAAGATAGAAAGTACGAGACGTGAAATGTCACAGATCCTTTTATCCTTTCGATTTTTTAAAGTTTGATGCATTTCTACACACGCGTTAAAGGTATCGAAACAAGAAAAGACGTAAGATCACAATACCTGATCTCGTACGATGCGCGGCAAAAGCCGAAAATTACTGCGGTAACTTTACAATCGTACTTGTAGATTGCAGCGTACATGACGTACGTGGAACGAGAAGTTTGACACTTGCATACCAATGTACGTGAGCAAAGGTAGCAACATTCTAATTTAACCGGCGAACCGGTGAACGACAATAGCAGTGCGTCGTCAAGCATCGTAAACGCGCATCAGCGAGCGTAAGGAAGGAGAAAAATAAAGAAGAGGGTCCTTTCACCCTCGATCGGCGAGGCACGCGAGAGGCGGCGACGCCACTCTAAGAACGGGTAAAGTGCAGCGAACAGGGGGGGAATGGAAAGCAGCGAGAAGAGTAGCTATGGGGAGGCAACGAGAAAAGAGAGAAGACACGGTCTGCGAGATAAAGAGGGAAAGTATACGCGAAGCACCGAACGCGGATGTACGAAGGTTCATCGACCCTAAACACGCTGTCCTGCGTCCTCGTCGATGCCTATGGATATGGCCGACTAGCCGTGCCTAACCTCGGCCTATAGCCTTCTCTCTGCTCTCGTGAATTTTTCGTCTATCGAAAAAAAGAAAAAAAAAACGAAAAGAAAAAAATGAAAAAAAAAAGAAGGAAAAAAATACCCTTTTCGTTTTATCACGCTACATCCTCTGTTCCTTCGCTCAACAGGCTACACACGGAATAGTAGAAAATTGTCGAATGGAGAAGATCAAACCGGAATTCCATTCACCCTTGGATTTTATTGATTTATTAAACGAGATTCAGTTAGAAGTTTTGATTGACTTTGAAACTACAACGAGCTGCGATAGCTACGGATCGGAAATGCTGGAATAGCAAAGGAGAATAAAGTGGCAAAATCGGCGAACGAACACACGGTTTAACGATCGTGGATTGCCACCTCGTGGGAACCCTTTCAATTTCGACGCCATGCCGTTCGTTACCTTCGACGGATTCTTCGCCTCCCCCCTCGGGAAACGACAGCCGCTTTATCTTCTATCGGAGCGCGAAAGAACCAGGGAGGTACAAACTGGCGTTTAGCAAAGTTCAATGATCTTATTCTCCGCAGATTTCTTCTCTTCTTCTTCTTCTTCTTCTGCTTCTTTTACTTCTTCTTGGGAACGTTCCGCGTGTCGGAACGATATGATAGTCTGAGGATCGGGACGAGTTGCTTTAAATTGCTGCAGGTAGCGAGCGAAGGCATATGTACGTACGCTATATGCCTGTAAAAATTAAACTGACCATTTTGCGACAATATAAATTACGGTAGAACTTCGTTTATGGGAACCTTGGCGGGTACATGCAGTTCGTACAGTTAGTTTCTGGAAAAACGCACGGCTTTGATCAAAAAACGAGGTGCTTCGACGAAAACAAACGCGCTACGAAGTCCAATTTAATTCTAGCAGACAGAGGAGAGTTCTCTGGGTGTACGAAGAAAATTCCTGAATATACAAGAAAAGTAGTGAAATTTTGTGGACATCGCAAATCAAAATTCATATTGGACAATGTGATATAGATACGTTCGCGTTTAGACAAGCGTATTCGTTTAAAATTCGTCCAAAATTGCTGCGCGATATTGTAGCAAGAGGACTTTTTCACGGCTGTTTATTACGAGAGACTGAACTTCGAGTAAGAGATACATGGATGGACCGAGTTTATGGCTCGGGAAGAAGAGTTCACGACCATTCAAGGTTTAGAGGGGACGTGACAGAATGCGTCCTAAGAATGTCTCTACGTAGTTGGTTTAAAGTGAGTGAAAGAGATTGTAAAACAAAGGATACACGGACATAGATACATGGCTGAGTTAGTTGTTGAACAGCAGTCATTGTGTCGGAAGCTGATGGCGAGGCGAGAAGGAAAACGGTACCCGCGGTTGGAATCCATTTCCATTTGTCAGCGCGTTAACGCGGCCCCGTCATTGCGGAAAAGGAGCAGAACCTGTTTGCCTGAACCCGGGGAGGCAGACCTTCTTTAACCTCGCGTGATCCGCCGCGAGTTTGCAACGAGGAACAGGCGAGCCGCGTGTACGCGCGAGAACAGCGAACCAGCAACACAGTGGCGACGTAGTCGCGTTACGAAAAGGGAGCGACATATCCGGCTCCTTTGGGAACCGGCGCGAATCATTTCCGGGGAGAAATGAAAAAGAAAAGTCCGTGACATTATTACGAGGTCGTCCTTTCATCGAATTAAACGCTTTGACGACGGCCCCGTGTAATTGGCAACGAAAAAGAGACCGGAATTTCTCGCGAATCTCTACGAATCCTTTCTCTCTTGCTGGCTGCCGTTCAATGGAATATTTTATTCGAACGGGAAATCCGGTTATCCGGTTTCGTTGGGATTTAAACGTTTGGTCTTCTCGACGAATCGCTGGGATACGATCTATTTTCTATCGCAGGGCCGTTCGAAGCAGATTCGTCTCGGGCCTGCGATCGATTCTCTGCCGGAATTCACGCAGAATGGACACGCCACGTTGTTCGGAGGACGAGGCTCTGAAGATAGGCAGATAGAGAGAGAGAAAGAGAGAGTCACGCGTGTCCATTGTCTCGATAATTGAAGCGTCGCTAGACATTTACCGGGAACGAGACGAGAGGATTTTAAAAAGAGGTAGAACGAGATTCAAGTGCACGAGTATACGCGAAGAGAGGCACGAGGCGCCCATTCGGATCGCTCCAGCGAACAATCGTTCGTCGGTGTTCGCCTATTATCCATTAGCTCATCTGCCAGTCTCTATCAGTCCGCTCTGGCGACGGCACGTGCTCCTGCCTGCCTGCCTGCCTGCCTGCCTGCCTGCCTGCCTGCCTGCCTGCCTGCCTGCCTGCCTGCTTGCCTGGAACACGCTCGATGAATCTCGGCCGCAAAGAGTGCCACCATTGCGAGAATTAATTAAGCCGGGTAAACGGCGAGGAGCACGTAAGCAAACGAACCGCTTAGAGCGCAGTTTACCTAATTACTGAATCCGAACGGTTGGGAACCGAGTCGGAAACAGGTTGGAGAGCAGACTAGCATCGTGTCGCCGACTCAGGCAAACGGTGATTTCGCGGATTTACAGAACTTTTTTATTGTAGTTTTTAAGAATGCTTGCTTCGAGTTGGTTTAATCTTTAGAGCGCCCCGAGTGGATATATAAATTCGACGAAAATTCTTATTGCAACCTAAGGATGAATTTATTCGCTTAGGCTGATATAACTTGAGCCACGATATGCCAGGATTGTCGATTAAATTATCGAACGATTGGATTGTGGGTCTACTTAGGTTCGTACATTATTCTTTCATACGAATAACATTGAACGAAGTACGCGTTCGAAAGTATCATTTTGATTTTTAATAATAAACAAGTTCCGAAGTTAAACAAGATCCGAAGCTTCATAATACGTCTTATGCAAAAGATTCGATAATAATCGTCCGATATAATAATCGACGTTACGTTACAAGAGAGACAGAGAGAGAGATGATCGAAATCGACGAATCGGCGAATCCAAGCGAGAACTACAAACAGTTCGTGGAAATAGTAGACTGTTGCAATTGAAGCGATTTTCAGGTGAACGATGGGGCTCACGCGGCGCTCCTCCGAGTTGCGTAATAATTAAAGCGAGGAGTGCGCCTCGGACGAAGCCGTGGATCGCGATGCGCCTGGTAGGCAATTCGTAAAACGGGAATCGCATTCCTCGTTCCATGCGCATTTATAGACGGTGGCGGTCGAAGACTGCGACAGTAAGTTCTGCTAGCTATTAAAACAGGGACGATGAGACGCAGGAAATATGGAAGGAGGTCGTCGCTGATATAGAAGGCCGATGGAGGACGATGGAGGGTGAGAGCGGTGGAATCGTTGGAGGTGGCGATGAAGTACAGAGAGGAGAGACCAGAGTGGATAGAAGAGAGAAAGGAACGAAGTCAGTGGTAGTGGCACGTAGAATTTCACCAGGCAGACTAGCAAGCTGCCTGTTGCGAATAACTTCGGAAGTTCCAGCATGTATACCAGCGTGTTTCTCTCTCGTTCTGCTATTTCCTCTCTCGTTCCTGTCGCGGCAAAGCCTTCTGTCTCCTCTTAACTCCACCCGTCTCTTTTCGTCCTTCCACGCCTCATTCTGTCCCTCTTTAGTCGCACACTACACCTCCCTGCCTCTCTGCCCGCACACCACTAGCCAGGTTCCTCCTCTCGTGTCTCTCTTCGTTCGTTTTTAACCCTCTCTGTACGCGTTATCCAAGCTTCGCTACAGATATATATATATATATACTCGTTCCATCTCCGTCGCCAAAACCTCCCCTCGCGTCTCAAGCCTCTCTAACCACCCTTTTTAACCCCTTATTACTTCCCCTTGCTGCAGCCGCGATTCGATTCCGTCTCTCTTCCCTCCGCTCCCTCCCGCACACAGCCCCCTTCTCCGCATCCTCCACACGGTTTCACCGGTTATCGGTGTCTCGTTTCGGCTCGCCTTCAACCCCTTGCTCGCTTTTTCCCTCGTCCGCTTTACCTTTTCTGGTTACACGCTATCTGCATCCGAGTTACCTCCGCGAGCTGCACTCGCCTACCCTGCACCCATCTCAACCAGGACCGCCCTTTCTCACTTTGCGCGTCACGAATGTCTATCTCAGCGTCTTCGTCCCGCGTCTCTGTCCTCGCTAACAACCCTTCGATTTCATTCTCTCCTACCACCGTAGCAGAGCTTCAGGATACGCCGCATGTGCGAGCACGTCGCCTGCGAGAAGCCACCACGCATCTGTCGACCGTTTTTCGATGGGGAAAGCACGCGTGCACCGACGACGTCGAACGAGGAGCCGCGTCGGCGATAATTTTGCTGCCAACAGTTGTTTAATTGATTTTTCTCTTGATTTCACGATAGCTGCTTCGAGAAATAGTTATGTCCTGGTAAAGAGTAGCGACTCTCGCGGGGAGAGTATTTCACGTGTGTTATAACAGCACGATGGATTACACGGGGAAATACGCACGAACAGGCTGGCGAACGATAAAAATTGACGCACGGTCAGATCTCTAGAACGTGACCTTCACAGGGTTTTTTCAGAGCCTGCGCTGGGTCGAATAAATGTCAGCATGATCTGTACCCTTTCTCAACTACCGTCTCAAACATTTTTATATCTTGTACATTCTTCCAGTTAAATTGGATATATTAAATATACGGTATGTATCCATACGTGATAATCATACATCTTGTCAATCAAAGGGGTTGTAGCAATAGAAAGCAGCTCTCCGAGATCTTCCCAATAATTTAAGTAAGTCAACAAACGTCGATTAAAAATCAAGTACATAGATGCTACTTCTCAAACATGTTGTAAATTCGTAATTAAAACTCCTAATGATAAACTTTTGAATACAAAACCTATCCTTTCTCTTCCAATGAATACGATTTCAATAACGACAAGTCCGTTCGATTTACCGATATTATTAACTGGAAAATTATTGTGCAAGAGGATCTAGTTAGTAAGTTAATATCCTGCACTCGGTATCGCGCGAAAAGAAATCGTTCAAATCGAGCCTAGATCGTTAGAAGCAACACGTACAGGGATGTCAATGGTGTCGCCAGATTCGAGGCGATGCGATAGGGAGAGTCGATGAACGCGACGAGTAAGGTACATAGGATTAAACGATTAGCCTTTAATCGTCGAACCATAGAATTGTCAGAGGAAGCTGCGAATCTCGTCGACTATGTCCTGGAAAAAGAGTCACGGGACCGACCGCGTACAAATACACCGGAGGAAATTGAATTTTTCGCGTAGGATAACCTTCTCAGAATTCACCACGAGCGTCAAACGCACGGCACAAACCGCCCACTGCTTTTTGTTATGAAATTCTTGAACGTGGTGACTGTTCCAAGTTTTCGGGTGGAAGACGCGTTTGCACGGAATTTTATCCCAAACGTTTCGCTAATATCAGTGCATACTGTCGAAGCGGTTATCACTTCTAAGAGAACTCTACATCTGATCGGTTTAGCCCTCTCGTAGTTTTTTTAGTTAATTCGAACGGAAAAGAGAAAGGCGGCTGGCAAATGTATTTGTGAAATCATTGACGAAATCAAGGTTCAGATATTTACAGTAAGAGTTAGAAAATATTAAGAGACGATTGTTTGTGGAGATGTAGAGTTTTAGGGAGGATGTTGAAGTGGTTAACGCTTCTAAGGAAACTCTACGTCTGTACTAACTAATTTTCTGACTCACTAAAGTCATCGACAGGCGATAGACAAAAGACAACCACATTGCAACTATAGACAAAAGACAACCACATGGCAACCATAGACAAAAGACAGGCAACGATGGCTTCGGAGTTTTCAGCTACTAGGTAACACTGCCAGCGTGCGGATCTGGACCAGCTCAAATTGTATTCATATTTATACATATTTATATCACATTTCTTTGTTAAATATATTTTACTATCTGACAATTTATCCACGCGCTTTTCTCTCTATCTATATAACCCATAACCACAACAGATACGAAGCCGAGGAAGCTACATATTGTAGCTGCTGTGCTATCTGAACGACGGTATGACGTTTCTGGCGAATTCTTAGTTCCGCGAATGCTTCTAATTTATCGTCGATACTTTCAGTTGTCAAATTACATCAACCGCTGAATCGATTGTCAAGAAAGATACGAGAGAAAGAAAATTACGAGTTAATAATTTTTTCTTTAGAGATCTTTCTATGTGTGGTTTTCGGTTCTTTCAGAAATAAATTAGATCGTAAAGTAATCTTAAAAGTCTATACGCTATCGATCGAAGCCATACCTCCGGTACTTGTCTTTTATTCGATCTTGGTAGGATTACAATGAATATTCGCGAATGTAAGTTTTATTACGTTGAATCAGAGAATCTGTTGAACGCGGGATATACCGAATGCCAATATCGACGATAACTGAAGCATTTAGATAAAAGAACAGTCACGTTCATCAAATCTGCAGTATACCTTCGACGTCAGAAAAGTGCTATAAATTAGATACTAAACGTTCCATGAAACACCCAAACAATTTCATTCTCCTACTAGTCGCATATGACAACGTAATGACGAGGCAAGACACGAAATTTGGCTGACGTTTAACGCGTCAAAAGCGAAAAGTTGGACGAAATACGTCGCTCGAAAAAATCCAAATTGCGCATTTAAAATGATCGATGGCGAAGAGCGCAATGTAAATTTATATTACTGGAAAGTTTCAACGAGGCAAACGGCGGTCAAAAGTAATCCGATAGCGAGAATCGCAGCGGAGGAGCTTCTTTGCTTTTGCAATTAGCCGTCGATAGGATTTAATTCTCTCGTTGTTTGTGACACGCGTGTCGCTGGTCCGTCGACGACCGAGTTAATTTCGTGCCGGCCGCGAAAATAGACGCGTGCGCTGCAAATCAAACGGTACACCCAACGCCCCAAACGCTGCGCCGTCGATCGACGCGACGTCGCGACGGTGAAAAAGTTGCGTCCTCGCAATATCAGCGCGAAACCGACCGCCCACCTGTCTCTCCGCCCTTCTATTAATAAAACTTGGTCGATTTTACGGGAAACCGCGACGCGTTTATTTCAACGTGGATCGTTGCATTGTGCAATCCTAACTTATCACCCTTTCATCCCCTTTCCGAGGAATTTTTAGCGAAATCTGTTAAAAACGACGACATTCTCGATCGCAAGATAGATCCAGCGTGAAAATAAATGAAAGTTTCATGGTAATTCGTTCTAGTAAGGGAAATTCGTTTCTGACAAAGATGATTAATCGCTGCTATTTGCAAGTAATTCGTGAGAATTCTTTCTCTGTGAATAATTTGCTATTATCGAAAGTACGAGTCAAGCAATCTAGGATAGGATCTATAATTTAACAAAAATCCGCTCTTGTTAACTATCGACGTTGTCGAGCGTATCTACGTGATAACGTCAATTATAAACGTCGGTATACGAAATCGTCGAACGTTGTAAAATGAGATTGTCATAAAACTTGTTACCAACAATTTGTTGGAACGTATTAGCAAGTAAAATACACAGAGCGATTTGAAGTATCGAGTGCGAAATGGTTAGCCCATTAGGGACCATCGTTGCGTCGATGCGACATTTCAATCGCAATATGTTTTCGATCGATTTATACCTTATCGGATTCGGTTTTTCCAGCGATGCGACTGTGGAGAGGAATTCCAAAGATCGATCATCCACTTAATATCTTCATCGTCACTTAGGTTCTCTATTATTTCCTCCAGCTATTTTCTACGATTTAACGAAATTTAAAGAGAGTAAAGTACGTAATCGTAACGACGAAATACTATGAAATTTCTTGGTTCTTCTAAAAGATCGTACGGATCGATTCACAGTTTATCGGACCTGGAATCGCGAAAAGTTACGACGTAAACACTAAGAGCGAACGAATCGACGCACGGAGAGTCGGAAAAATGGCGTGCGTGAAACGCGAGCGTGTTTCGCGTTTCCACGCGAATCGCATAATCAACGATGCGCATCGTCTGTGTATCGTCGGCTTAAACGGCTGGATTCCGTGAGAACGAGCTTCGAGATAAATTGAATAACGACACGCTTGTTCCAGTGAAATTGCTTAGGCGCAGCGTTCCGCACGGCTCGATTTAACGCCAATAAAACGATATCCAGCAACGCGACCCATCGTTGTCCCACTTTGTCCTTCCTTTGTCCTCGATGCCCGTCGACCGACAGCTTTTCCTTTTCCACCGCCCTCTACCCCTCCACGATGAAAAGAGACAACGAAAAGAGGAAGAATTTCGGGCTGTTCTCTCGGTCGCGAAGAATAGCGTGACAGAGACGGATAACGAGATTCCTCCGACCATCGATGACGGCTCGACTGTTTTAAACGGAGCCGGAAAACCAGTTAAGAGCGAACAAACGGAGTTACGGGCCGCTGGGAGCCGCTGCTACTCTATCAACGATCAGGCTAATCCGGTTTAATCCGCGTCTTAGTTAACACCATGGAAAAGCCGTGGCACGTCCTTAGAGACAGACGCTTAAAGCTTCTTCTCCCACGTTCCATTTGCGCCCTTTCTCCGACTGGCCGCTTCAAGTCACGACCTTCCACGCATACATTACAACCCCTGGGGATTTCGTACGACTTCTCTCGAGAGTACAAGTGGTGCGAAGAATATAGAGAGGTTACGAATTGAAGCGTTAAGGAGACACAGATATCGATTGATATAACGATAGATAGCTAGACGTTTGTGCACGCGCGTGATATGTTTTTATCAGCCGTGAATCAGTGCTGCGCGCAGAGGGAACGTATTGAATTTTCCGATTAGAAACTTCATTTCTGAATCGATATTTAAAGCTTCTACCGACTTAAGCTTCCATTAAAATTTCATTGTATCAAATCTTTGCTACTTTTTACTCTGCGGTGACTATTGTATCGCAATTGTAGAGTACGTGCACTCTATTTTATTATTCTATATGGATACGTAAGTACTTACCTACACATAGATTAAATTCAAGTTACTACAAGGTCTAACAGAATTTGGATACTTATTTACGATCACGATTGTACGATTACGTTAATTACGATTGGAACTAGTATCGAAAGGCGTCGGTTAAAGTAAAAAGATTAATTGACTCTATCGTGGGGACAGATCTTCGTCAGGGACAAATACGGGACGACAGGAGTATCAGTTTTGCTAAAAGTGATTCTTACGAGAGGTAACAAAGACAGCTAATAGAGGGTGTCGAGAAGTTTATCCCATGGTTAAGCAAGTGTCACGGATTTATTATTTTGCCTGATAAGCAAGATCGACGAGCAACGGAGATTCTTTGGAAACTCTCGCGACACGAATATACTTTAATCGAGGCAAGATCCCGGCCCGAAAGGTCAGAAGTTAATTCGATAATTTCGATTAATTTTACGAGAAGAAGCTTATCCCCAAGGTAATGATCGTCTATCCCTTCTCGACGCTTTTGCTCGCGTTTCCCCGGCATGAAAATTGAATTTAAGGAATTACGCGGCGTCGTTTCCATCGAACGACTGAGTTTCGATGAATCCCATTAGCCCTTCCTGTAAACGATACTTCTAATTAACCGGCTTCGATCGAGTCGTCATGATTGAACGTCGTGCATCTTCCTCCCCGAATGTGGTAATTTGTTAACGCTTCCAGCGGCAAGTATTGAGAATGTAGGTACTCGAAGAGCGAACTTTGTTCAGCGAGGCAAGAATTTTTCGATTAGATGGTATACTTGTATGGTACAGAGTACGATATAATATAACGTCGAATGTAGCGTAACACTTGTCAAATTGTGGAGGGAAATGAAATTTGAAAATTGTTGGGATTACGTGATAAGGACAGTAGTAAAATACGACGTGTTACGTTAAGCCAGAATTTACGCTGTAAATTTAGCGGCAGTGGGATCGTTCAATTTAATTTCATTCTTATTTCTACGACGATATACGTACTACAATACACGAATAAGCGTAAATACCCGATATAATACGACGCTTACAGGTAGAGCGTAAACTCCGACGAATGGACTTCGACGCTTTCTATATTGCAAAATGTGAATTTCCTTGCTAAAACTGGCAGATGATATACTTTTCGAATTCACCGTTTGGAGAAAAGCGAAATATCAATAGCAAATAACCATGTATCTCTATTTGTACGACCATATCGCTGAAAGTGTTAACAAGTAATCTTACAACGTATACCCACTCGAATCGCAGTCGTGATCGAGTTTAGCGTTTAAAAAGAATAAAACGACGATACCGATAAGTATTGAAGTTCTGCGACATGAGCTGCGATTGCTGGAAAGATCGAGCGGACAGCCGCGGATTATCATTCTTTAGAGTCGTAAGTATGTGAAACATGTTTATCGAGACGAAGTCCACGTAAGTACGCGAGTAACTAAACCAATAAATCATTGGCACGCAAACGCGATAACCGTCTGGTTAGAAAATTAAGAGAGATCAGCGGAGGAAGAGACAAAAACGGGGAATAAAAAGTTGTCGTTTTATCGCGATTCGAGGCAGCCAACGAAATCCCTTATCGTTTTGCACAGAGTCAGGAGCCCAACGTTATCGGAATTGGACAAGGCCGTCGGCCGGTTCGCTGATAATGCACGAGGCTTATTGCATATCGTCGTTCTACCACGTGTCTTAACCGTGTAAAGGGAATCTAAGACGTTACCAAATTTCTATCCGGTGAGAAAATTTTATCGTGAAATTCGTAACAGAAAGAGTTCTCGTCAAGCTCGTCGATTATTTAGACGGAGACAAACTTCGCTAATCGGGAACTCGCAAAATGATTGAATAGACGTTACGCAATGTTGTTTGGCTCTGTAAAGTTAGTCCATAAAAACAATTTTTATCGTGGTTTCACAACCTTGTGATTTAATTAAATAAACACATAGATGAACGAGCTTGAAAATAGACGTCAAGATTTACAATGGACAGTGTCACGTGGAGATTTAACTGCACGTGGCAAGAATACACGCTGTACGCGTGAAACCTTTAAAAGCGCGGTATGATTGAAAATGTCAGTGAATCGTCGCTAGTTGGGAAACTGGCTTCGCGTTGAAAGTAATTTTCTATTTCTAGCGGATTTTTTATACTTTACCAGTGTAGCTATCGAACGTAGGGCTACCGTAATAATTGCTAACGAAACAAGGTAAAAATAACCACGAAGCACCTGTTTATATAGTAATTCGGTCTTAGAGACTCGAGTCGTAGAGGCACGATGACGATTACGGCCCAGGAAACAATTAGGGCCGATGATACACGTCCGACTACTATATCGCGTGCACACAACCGACCGGAGCCTCTTAAAACGGGGCGTCGAAGCGGCGTGTTAATTCGAACGAGCCGACGCGTTCGACGATTCATCTCTTCCTGATTGCCATCGAACCTTTGCGAAACGCTTCATCGAATTCAACCCGCCAATCTTCGTTACTCTTTGCGATTCTGACACTCTTTGACGAACTTTAGCGCACCGATCGTCGCAAAATTCACTAACGAAATTTATTTTCCTACCATGAATTTATCTTCCGTTCGATATTTAAATCGCGAGACCGTAAAACGTAACACATTTAAAATTACAAAGAAAAAGCGGAGGTTCGTAGGTCCTAGGATTCGTCGAACACGAGCAGTGCGTATTATTTTTGCAGTTAGTTGTGGTTTTGAACTAGTTTTGCATATTACAAAAGCTACGAGCATTCGTTCGTAATTCAACAGTCAATCCGCGGACGTATCGCGAAGACGTTGACACGTGCAGAACGGAAAAGGAAAATTATTTGTATTTTTATACTTTTCACTCTGTATCGTATAACGAGTGGAGAAGAAAATACGGAGTTTAATCTTTCAACTATTTTCGTGCGGATATCAAATCGTTTAACGAATCATACGCAAAGTTTAATGACGATAGAAAACACTGCGACGAAATTAATTGTACCAATTGCTTGAAACGATTGCAGTTAATAACTCCTTTCGTTACACCAAGTTCTTCGACAATTTCCAGCGGGGAGAAAATTATTTCCCTCGTCGATTAGGCAAAAAAAGGAATCTATTATTTTAACGACGTTCGCGTCACATTTACATACGTATATTTTAACGTTATCGCATTCGTTTAAAATAATGAACTTTGCATGGCGCAAAGTTTAACCGTTAAAAAGATGCGCCGTATGTAAATCTGTCCACACACGCGGAAATATAAATACACAGATATACTATCGCGGAGCATCAAATTGCGCACGTGCCACACGTAGCCAAAAGGCTTTGGATACGCTTCGATTTATAATTATATTAAATTATATTAGGACGAGATAAGACGAAAGACAGAGAATCGCGTAAATAACGAATCGAAGTTTCTTTATGCAACATCGAGTTTCGATTGTGGCGAGAAAGTCACGTCTACCGACAACGATACGACCTAGTTCTCCGTCGAGCAAGCCTGGTAGTGTTATTAAGGGCAGTTACGGTGGTCGAAAACTCACGACGAACTGTGACGGAGCGGAGAAAGAGGGATGAAAGTGGGAACGTGTCCTGCCTACCGTTCCGAGGCTCGTTAATTTTCTTTCTGTCTCGATCGGAGGATGAATGCGCCGATTTCAGGAAATTGTCCGGCCTGATCTATAAAGATACCGTCCTACTAATCTTTCGCGATATTGCCTTGAGTACGCCGACGCCAAATGCAGCGAGAGTTTTCAGCGTTTCACGCGTGTACTCAACAACAGTATGTAAAATTGTATTTGTATAAACTATATATAACGTATATGGTATGTTATGTTCATCGTGTACTTTTTATCGCCGTGCAGCGCGACATCAAATTATCGCATCGTTGTACTTCATGGAAAGTTATACTTTGCGAAAGAATTGAAAAACAAATTGTGGATTTTATAGACGTATGCAAAACTTTGAAAAATCCAATCTTCTATTCGTTATTCTATATATATGTATACTTATGCAGTATGCGTATACTTGTACACGATTGTGACAAATCTGACGACGAGCTAGTGCAAAATAGTTTTTGTCGCTATATGTGCATCGCTCGTTATTCAATAATATTGCGTGCGCGCTATGAAAACATGCGCGTCGAGCACGAACGCGTGTGGGTGTCACCGCGCGTCTTCCTCCGATTCTATTTCACATTTGCCGAAGTAATCTTCCACAAAACGTCTTCCTAGCCTCGACTACGATATCACGCGTATTTTACAAAATTCTATTCTTGCCTATAAGACAACGGATCGCGGGAGGAATATGGAAAACATCGAAAGTTAACGTCTCAGTCACGCGACGACGTAAGAGGCTAACAAAGTATAGTGCATTTTGGTATGCAAGTATAATAAGTATATACAGCAATATAGAATTCTGATTAACCATTCACGAGATTACCACGACTGCATACCGCCAGTAAATATTACGTAGTAGGCGATTTCATCTCGGAATGTGGTTAAGAGCCGACTCTATCTTCTACGGTTCCTGTCACGTGTTTGCTGACAGTGTTTACTGCTTACGATAGAATATATCATAAATAGCTGATCGCGCGTGTCATTCGAAATAACATGGTTCGTCAAGGAGAGAACAGAAAGGAAAAAACAGCTGATTGCACGAAGAGAATGCAATAGACGGCGTTAGCTATGTAATCTACGTTAAACATCGACAGTGTACTGTAAACTATACCAAAGAAACGCTTATGGAAATTCCCGGCCGAAAATCGTGTTGATGGTGAAAGATACGCGAGACTGTGGAGCGGAAGTTTCCAGGCGGGACGAGAAAACGGCGACACAGCTTCCTGTCGACACGTGGGAAACTTTCGAGCATCTTCGTCGCCCAGTTAACTCCAACGTACACGATTACCACGCGCCTATGTTCTTCTTTTTCCCAGAGTTTCGCGTTGCAACACTGTTATCGTTTACCTCGACGTAAATAGTCCACAGGCCGTGTTTACCTTTGCACGCGAGATCCCGCGGGAACCGTAGGAAAATAGCGGAAACTGACGTTGCATGATGACGAAGAAGCAACGATAGCAAGGTATAAACGTTTGAATGGAAAAACGATGCGATCGAAGGATGGATTTAATTGAAACGCGCCGATAGGATGGCACCGTACGGGCGCGCGCATAATTAATCTCGTCTTTGACGGATTAATTCTCGTTAAACCGGTTCCGGAGTGCGCGTCTCTAATACCTGGCGCCATCTATGCTGCGCGATATAGCGGCGTAGCGCGTCGAGTGGATTCGTTCGTTCCTGGTCTCGTTAAACACGTCCTCGAGCGGAACGAGATTCGCGAAAAATCTGCGCCATCCATCAACGTTACGTACCGGCGGCATTCGTGATTTTCTCGTAGATGATTAGCTGCTGGCAGGAATCGATAGATTCCATAGAGAATAATAAAATGCAACGCGGCAATTTTAATGCCACGATATTCTAACTGCCGAACGGTTGGTTGATCATCGATCAGGTATTCAAATAGAAACGTTCGAGAAATCAGTGGAATACTTACGCCGATAGCCTGCTGGCGTTGTGTCTCTCGCGCTCTGAAACAGAAAGAAAAAGGGATGGTAATTAGCATCTACTAAGTTAATTAGCGTGTGATTATCGACGACCAAGGACGAGGAACGAGGCGGGTGCAACCGAAGCCGATCCTATCGTTTTGTCTGACATAATGATATCGTTACGCGGAGATACGTTTACAGTACATCTGACAAGGAAGCGATAACAGCTGCATTGGTCGATAACGGACGCGAGAAAATAGAGAAAATGCGGTCGCTTACGCGATCGTTTACCTTGTCCTTGATTTCCGATAAGCGCGACTCTGTTCGATGCGAACGTTCTGACGTTGAATCGAAAATAAGTATGCATGTATACAGTATACGCGCACAAGTTTACTGGAATCCTGCGCTACCTTGCTCTTTGCCAGCGATGCATCTTAAATCAATTGCTTATTACGCAAACGCGCGCAAACAGCATGCATAATCGCGTTCGAATCGTTGAATTATAACTGCAACGATCGTTTCTAGCTATACCTCGGCAATTTTCAACATTTTCAAACATCTGCCGGGGGAACATTTTTTCATACGACGATCGTCCTCGACGACGCTCGTGATAGACGGTTTCTTTCATCTAGCTCGAACTGGCCGACATCAATTGTGGAGCTGTGAAAGCAACGGTGCGCGCCAGGGAACGTGAAATTTTTAGTGAGATCCCCGAGCGAGGATCAATTCGTTTGACGTAACCTTTCTCGATGCCGTTGCACGACCAGCTAGCAAACTCTTTCCCCTCTTAGAAACGCAACGAGCCAACGGAGAAAGAAAAGAAGAAAGGAGCTGTGACGAGCGAAGAGAGAAATAGAGAGAGGCAAACGCAAACCCGGTCGAGGAGGCATTGCGTAAACAATGGAAAGCGGCATGCACGCACGCACGCACGCACGCACGCACGCACGCACGTATGCACGTATGTACGACGCACGAAGGCAAGCAAGCACAGCATGGGAAAGGGGCTACGAGCAGAGGACAAGCTGCTGGGACTGGGTCAAAGAGAGGGAGGGTGCCACCAGGAAAAGGGGAAGCTCGACCTCGACAGAGAGGGTTGCGCGTCTTAACAACAGAATTGCCACCAAATTCGATCGCAACGAGCTGCTTTCCATTTCGATCGAATAAAATCTTATTTCAAGATGTAATCGTGGAGATCGAGATTTTAATCCGTTTAATTATTCATTTCGTCACTTGCATTTCGATTACCAAACTGTTAGACATAATAATTTTTCTTAAGAACGAGTTTCCTTATATTTGCACAAGTACTAAGACTCGTCTGATCGATTCGTTTCTTTTAACTCTTATCAAGTCGCAACGTATAAAACGATCGTTTTCTTCGTTTCGGATAAATACATTAGTAGCTTTCTTTCTATTCGTGTAATTGTATTTCATAGAGATCGAGGTGTAACTTTATGTGCGCAATTGACATTTACAGTGACGAGCATAATATACGCATAAAGAAGAACACCTCGTTTACATAACTCGTACGCAATATGAATTGTATTGTTCCTATTTAAATTAATAGCACTGCAGTATTCGCCAAATCGTAATGGATATTCAAAGACTGCATTGCATCGTCCGTAAAAATAGATCTAAGATACGTGGCGAGTATACGTAAGATACGAAGAAAAAAATAATTTCAGTCAAATTGTTGCAGAAGCAACGTATTATAAATGCATCAGTAATGATAGAATCCAGATAAACACTCTGAAATGTTCAATATGCCATTGCAAACGCTACACAACCTAATAATTTATTTCTAATTATAGAAGATTCTAGTTAAAAGACAATTCCGCTGGCAGATTAACGAGGAAGATAAACGTCGCCTTACCCGCGCGTAGAAATATTCTTGACGGACAAAATCCTTCGGCTGTATGACGTTTCATAGAGGCGCGCATGTACGTTGCGTTAATGAATTCCATATGTAACGCGATTAATATACGATTACCAAGTTAGACGCATCGCGATGTCCAATTAGAGGTATGATTTATCACACGATCGCTGGTCGAACGAGGGATGCGCTCGCGCGAGCCCTACAACACCGCCGATCGTCATAACTCTCTCTCGTTTCGAACAAAAGCTAGGAAATTCCCTGGCAATGTTCCACCGGCTAATTATCACTGTTCGCCGTGGTCGCGAACCCCCCGTGAACTATTCGAACGGATCGCCACGATTAATCAATGACACGCGCATATCGTGCTCGATACTCGCTCGCGAATAATTAACGTCCAAGTATCGCGAGGATGTTGCATAATTCCAGCGATAGCGTCACGTGCGATGAAAAGTCGTTCTTCTTGTACGTGTTATGCATCAATTACCTAGCCGACGATCTTCCTATCTTTAGTCGTTGTACAAACTTTAATTTAACGTTTATCGACGATGCAATTTCTACTTTACCCTTCGATGATGTGTACGTTATTAATCAAAAGTGCTCGAAGATTCACTTAATTTTGATAAAACGTATTTTAATTATACGATTATGGAGAGATGGAATTGCAATGATCTCGTTCTTTATGATCGTCACAGCTGCGTATAATAACGTATCGTGACTCGATCGAGCGTTTCTGAAAGTCACGGTTGTTGTCAAATCTCACGGAACTGTTTTCTTGCTTGGCAAACTCTTTGCAGTCGGATTCTTCGATTTTTGAAATACGAACTGTGCTAAGAAAATTCTTCTAAGCCGATATACCGTCTATGACGATAGCAATCGCGATAGAGACGTAATATATTCAAAAAATGTTTCTGTTGAAAAACTATGCATAGAAGAATGCAGAAATTGACGTCACAGCGTGTCACGCGAATTACATCGATTATTTCCTTGGTATCGTACGCGTTGAAAAGGCAAGCGTTTCTCATGGCGCGATAAAGTGCTGGAAAACGCAAGTCAACGATGCTACTCGACGATTCACACCTGATAACAGAAGATAGTTGACAGCGTCTTGAAGCAGCTGGAGCTGGAATCCAACGAGCATGACTTATCGTCCAGGTTGCGGTTGATAACGCTGACGATGGCTCATATTGCTCGCGATCGTGCGTGCACGCGCGTTTCACGCACCGCTTTTGCACAGCTCGCGATCAATCTTCCCTTCGCTCGCTTTTCCCCCTGCTTTTGTCCGCCGCCCGATCGGAAATGACGGCAGCGCTGCGTGAAATCGAACCGACCGCGTTCATTGATTGGCGCGTATGCAAATCACGTCACTTTCGACTCTACCGCACTGTTCCAAGGTCGTCGCGTCTATAAACGCTCGTTCGATCCGTAACATCGCTATTCGACATCGATCTTAATAATACAGCTTCGCGTTTATACGACACGTTCGATCTTCTCTTATTTCCCTTTTTTTTTTTTTTTTTTTTTTTTTTTTTTTTTTTTTTTTACCTTTTCTCTGTTGTGTTGTTCTTTTTAACGATAAAACGATATTCAACGTGAAATCGAGCTTTTCCGTGATTTCTTTGTTATCGTTTGTTTTAGACTCGTATTCGACCGTGTTTCCACACAAAAGTATGTGACGCGAGTCGCTATAACTCGAGGGGATGTCGCACTACGAATATCGTGGTAGCGGAAGCGTTTGGTCGGCCGCGTACACTCGCAGTGACGCGCATCGGTTGACTGAGGCTCGGCTCGGGGCCCGCTAGGGCCTGGCCCATCGCTGCCAGTTGAATTAACTGCTGCTTGCTTTTCTGCCTGCTGGTAGTCGCACACGCGCCAGCCCAGGACCTCTCAGCCCCGCAGCTTGCTGAGCAGACGGTCGCTTCACCTGCGTACCGACGCCTTTTGTTCAACTCATCCCTCTCCCTTTCTAACGCCCCTCTTTACTCGCGATCTTTCGCGTCCTTTCTTAACTACCAGGTCGTCCAGTACCCTCGTCTCGCGTGTCACCTCCGAGCACACTCGTCTCTTTTCTTACCGCGCTTCTATTTTCTTACGTAGTCTTCGTTAATACTCGAAGCGTAAAAACGATCCTACGATAAGAAATCGATGGAAAGTCCGAATCGAGAATGATTTCACGTGCCTCCCACGAGCACCCTTATCTCCTTTTTTGCCGGTTTAACACGCTTGCTCGCTTGTGTATTGGTTCAGTCGAAGCGATCAGTCGCATTTCCTGTTAATTTCTCGATTTCATTACACGAACGGACGATGTCGTTCTATTCTCCAGAAACAAACGATTCTCTGCACTTTTCAATCCATGGAGACGATCTATGCGTCTTCCGAACAAGTCGCCAATGCCCGATACGTTTAAACGATCGTATGATACGAAATCGACCGAAGCTTTGGATCGAGAACGATCCGCAGCTTTCTCGGCTTCTAATCTCGTACATCGTAACGAAATCATTTTTTCATGTTATGCACTTTTACCAAGCACCGTGAGTTCGACGTTCCATCAGATTGCCATAAAAGCAACTATCGATCAGGATATAGCGCCCGGTCTGTGTTTATGGAAATGTGTGCGTGCGCACCATCCGTAAAGGATCGGAGCGTGTGTTATTAAGGTGTTCAGTTAGCCGGCACACGCCTCGGCGTATGGCAGGCTGGTGCACCTGTTTCAGCAAACGGATCTGGTTGGACCACCTTACCCTTCGATCCTCTCTCTCTCTCTCTCTCTCTCTCTCTCTCTCTCTCTCGTTTGCCAAAGAACGCTTTCTACCCCGTTGTTTCGTCCGCCGCTGCTGCGATCTATCTCGATCAAAATTCAATGAGACGATCACGGTCGATCTTATTAGCCGAGGCCAGAGAGCGCTTACTCGAGAAATTAGGTTCCCCTGTGCACCGTCTTGGGTCCTGGATAGACGAGCCGGGTCGTTTCTTTTTCCAGCAAAAAGTCGATTCTCAACGCGACAACGCAACGGTCGTGTTCTGCGCGCTGTCTGCGACGTATCGTTCGTTTCGTGATTCGAATGGAGTTGCTCCAAGCATCCGTTTCTCGATCGTGATTTAGTCGCTCGCGAAGAATGTGTAACGAGTACCATCGTATTCGTTCGGTCTCGGTACAGTATTATTCGGACGGTGTACGTCCTTGTAGAATATATAGAAGGATGACTTTACACGGAGAGAAATATATCGTAGGATTTTATAATGAGTTTCTGTCGTGATTCGAATATCGTGACGCCGAAGAAGAATCCATGGCACCGGTTAACTGCGCCGATTATATTCCCTCGCAGCTTCTAATGAGAGTCCGATTGTATTTGCAAACGCTTGTGCAACAATGGACGATTGTTCTGCACCGCGGACGGATATAATTCTCCGCTGCTCTAATCCTTTGACTTTCGTTCGATTGATTAAGCGTCGGGATCGGGCAACAGCGTGATCGAGAAGCGACTTACAATTAGCGATGCGCTCTCGAACGCTTTCAGTCGCTTCGAACATGTACGATCGCTGCAGGTCTTTGTGTAATTCTGGCAGATTGTTGTTAGTAACGTTTCATCGAATTTCACAGCGAAATTAATTTGTTATATGCCAAGCAGGCCAATTAATGGCCGTCTTATAAGTAAATCTAGGTTCCCACGAAACATTAACATAACGTGGGTATAATTTGGAAAATTGAGATTGCACGCGAGATTGCACAAACATGATTCGTCTTCTTCCTATTCGTGCAAATTTTTCTCGAAAATAATAGCTTTTGCTATGAACTGGTTATTGTTATTTCGCGCGTTGGCAAACGGATATCCTACTACAAAAATATACGATGTACGTATTAATAAATACGAAGACTTTCGTGAATGATTATACCAATGGCTATCTATCGCTACCGATCATGATCCGAACGAGACAAAAAATTCGAATCGCTTTGAACACGATTCGAAAGGGTGACACACTGTACGTAAAACTTTGGAAAGATTTGATAAATCTAAAATTTTGAGTTCCTCAAGTTGCAGCGAGTCTCGAAAGTCTTGATTGGTCGCAGTTTTGAAAGTTTAATGGCATTCAAGACTTCCAAGATTCTCAAGTCTTATCGAAACTCCAAAGACTCGAGATTCAAGGCTTATTTAAACTTCCAAGAAGTATAAATATCGAATTATGTTCGAAATGATTCGACGTTTCACACTATCGTAAACTTCGAATCGCCGCAAAACTAACATTCAAACAACCATCGCTACTTTCCACTACGCTTGCTTTAAAATCTTCTATCTAGTGTTCTCTCACCTTTCAGCGCGCGTTGAAATATTCGAAATTCCCGTGTTTTTTTTTTCGTCTTTTAAGCGAAATTACATCGTTCAGGCTATCGCGGAAAAGCGACTTAACGTCTTAAATCGAATGACGAGAAACGAAGATAGCACGCAGGAAGCGATAAATATAAAACTTCGGTTTTCTTCGCTTCGAAACTGGTAGACACGACGTTTCAACTAAATAGGATAACACATCCATCGCGAGCTATTCGATCATTTTGCAGACATCTATTTCGGCGCCAATGGAGATTAAGCTGTTACTGGCGTCGATGAACCGCCGATTTGGAACGCAAGGAATCGAAAAGGTTTCGTTGGGTAGAACGAATCGATGACGACGCTTCCGGCAGCTACGTGTCTTTGGTTCGAACGATAACGAGATTATCGCAGTAAAATGTTGTGTTTTAACGAACGTAGACAGACGAGTCGGCCGCGATTAGAAATTCTCGTGGGCATGAACACATGATGTGTCCGATGGGACAAAAGATGCCGAATAGGGAAACGACGAGATTGATCGTTAAGGCGACCCAGATTCCCTGAAACGCAACAATGTTCTGGCTCGCTTGCCACGTTACCTGGAAACATCGCCTCGTTGAAAAGTCACCGTGAGGCAATCGTTCGGTTGCACAACCGATCGATGACAGCCAGGCTTCGCTCGGTTATGACGGTTAATTTGCATCCGTCGAAGGATGTTGGGAAGACAAAGGGAATCGAAAAATCCAACGCGAGCCCCGATCGATCCCTCGAGATCACTTCGAAAGCAAACGCGGAAACAAACTTTAGATAAACATATTGCGGCGGCACGATATCGAATAAATAGCAATGATAACGAAAATTTACGAGTGAAAGGGGAAAAAAGGGGGGGGGGGGGGGGGCGAGGAAAGAGAAAATAAGGTTTTGGAAGTGTCTCTGGAGAAAAGAACAAAATCGCAGGAGAAACGAAACCGACAGGTGCCAGAGGCAACCTCGACCCAGTTTAGGGTCTCTGTAAGATTCTTAATGCGAAATCGTCTTAAACGAATGCTACGACAAAGCATCTGATCGCAGTCTATTCGAAAGCATCTACGACTGTGTGTCTCTGTGTTCGTCTATTTGCTCGACGTTTACATAATTAGAAGCCCCGATAACCTCTTTATCTATGACAAACTCGTTCGACAGGGTTGTCATTAAAGTGGAAGAAAGCGAGGAAAACAGCAGGCGGAAGTAGAACGTACGTCCATTAGAATTTCTAGTAGAACGAAAAAAGCTAGACCGCAGGCTAAAATTCGGGGAAAAATGCGATTGAAAAGAGAACCGTGAATAATGGAGCATTATCGCGATACGGTTACGTCGCAAAGTCCCGCGTAACGAAACAAATTGTTGGACAATGAGCAACGAAAAACGACAGGATCGTTAAATTCATCGTTCCGCAAGCTTCTGCGGAATGTCAGTCGCAGTATGCAAACGCGACTTCCTTCGAAAGCACGCATCGACGTATTTATTAAGGAGGTCGACCCCCGGGCGTCGGTGGATCGCGAAGGACGGAAGCTCCTTTCAGTCAAAACCGGAAGTTGCTCGAACTCCGAGAGTAACTTGCCGCGAAGGAGAACCGCTCGCACTTACGGCTAACTTTCCAGTTTCTCAACCGAGGGGAGTTCCGAGACGAGTCCCTGGCTGCGCATCGCGAATGAAGAGCAAACATTTAACAGGCGCTTGCAACCGCGAAACCCTCTGATATCGTGAAAGAAATCACGCTGTTTAATAAGACTTCCTCTAGGATTCGTTCTGGTCTACCTTTTCTCTAGAATTGCAAAATTAATTTAGCGTTAATTATAATACGCTGGAAAAATAGCTCGCTAACGTGCAACTTATCGACTTTGATGATCGACGTATGTACACAGTAGTACTGTTCAAACGCCTCCAGGCAAATATTACGTCGGTTCCAAAATTAGAAAATATTAAGCGCGTAATGCAAAAAAAAAAAAAAGAAAGAAAGAAAAGAAATAAAAAGATGGGATTTATACTAATATATTAATTATTCTAATGGAACATAGGTTGGCTGCGAAAAGTATTTGCCCACCATTGTTTCATTACAGCATCTACCTATTAACTAATTAGGCGCGAGTACGTTTTTCGCGTAATTTACTCGTGCCTTCATATAATGGGAAAAGTTCGATACGAAAATGAAATGTGTGGAATCCGATAAAAAAGAAACGCTTCGCTGGCACAGATACGGAACAGCTTGTTTTTTTTTTCGACAGGTTCGTACAAATGGACTTCTACCATAAAATATGCAACGTGGATATACTCGTGATATTCAGAGCATAAAACAAATCTCTGTTCAGATTTCATTCCTGCGATTGTCTTCGTAAAAATAGAAATTTACACGAACACGTGCATCTAGATACAACCTGAACTACGCGCTATGCTATCGCGAGAATCACTTACGCATACTTACATATATTTACGAGGATAAAGTTACAGGATACTATGAGAAAAGTCGACTCGTGTCAAAGGACTTCACGAAAGTTGACTCGGCATCCCGTTCGGTTAATAAACTCGTATTCGACACACGTGAATGCCTGCGTTTGCCGGCTGTT